>JAUELF010228471.1:0-13855 GCA_031471495.1 Clinocardium nuttallii
TAGGTGAACTGGCCGTGATATGACTGAGAAATTGTTAGAGACGGCGTTAAACCCCAATAAATCAATCAATCAATCAATCAATCAATACTCCACACACCACTCTTCTCAGGCAACTGACTAACTGCCCTTGTAGGATTCGGCCGTGATCGAGTGGTTACCGTCTGGGATTTAAAAGCAGGCGTCCCGGATTCGATGCCCAGTCGCGGCACGACGGTCATAGTGGCGTGCCCTTGGGACATTTGCTAGCCTACTATTGGTTTGTTTACCCAGGGATCATGATTATGTGAACTGTCGCCGTGATATAACGGAAATAATGTTGAAAACGGGGTAAAAAAAAAATAAAAAAATAAATAAGAAGAACTAACTCCCCATTTGTATTCTAAATTAATTAGTTGAAGACAGATGACGTAACAACTTTAGTCAATCATCGGAAATATGAATGACCGAGTAGGGATTCGAAAGTTTGTTATTAATTTACAAGACAGATATGTAACGTTTTAGCCGGTTTGCCTCTATATTAAATTTTCACATTCATCTGCTTTGGAAATAATCCGGGAAAATAATACATATGAGCCGTCTCGCGAGAAAACCAACATTATGGCATCTGCGTAATGTACCGACCAGATCAGCCTTCGCTGTCCTCGCAGACTGATCCGGGCCGACTCATTCCGTCTCCGAGGGATAGAGAAATGATTCCTGAAACAAAACATCCACAAGAGGCGAATAGAGTCTGTCCGGGTTAGCCTGCACGGCATCTTTGGACTGATCCGGGTCGATACTTTACGCAGAGACCACAATGTTTCTCGCGAGACGCGCTCATATGTATGACACATCTAGACATTTAAAAGAATACCTTTTATTTATAGAAACTTAAAAAAGGTATGGAACATGGAGAGATTGCTTATTAGAGCAATCACAATTGTTCCAAATGTCGTATGGATACAAGGCATGTCAACATGTAAATAGAGGATATTTGTTTGTTTCAGTGAAAGATCGATTTGTATTTCATCGAGCGAAGAAAAAAAATATATTCTCACGAGTGGCTTTGCCACGAGTGAGAATAGTAATTTTTTTTTCTTCAAGAGATGAAATTAAAATCGATCTTTCACTGAAACAAAGAAATTTTCTTTTTATTTTAGGCCATAAAAGGTATTTTTACCATTTTTTGAAAAATAGTCCAGTTTTTTCTTTGGCGATTTACGTCAAAATAATTTGAAGACATTGCATAAAGTTATAATTTTAATTTTAATTTAATTATTTAGATGCATAGTATCTAATAAAATAAAAGTAAACTCCATAATTAGACAGAAAAAAATCATGAAAAAAAGTTCCGGCAAACAATAATAATTTCACTGTTGAAAAATGGTAATTTCACTGTTGAAAAATGGTAATTTCACTGCTTGAAAATGGTAATTTCACTGCTTGAAAAAGTGGATAACCAGTTTCTATTTCACTGAGATATCTCTGTAATCCATTGATAGGCATAAAATAAATTTATAAAATATTTATAATTGGTTTCAGTGTTTTTCAGATGTAACGTGATGTCGTAAGCCTGACAATTTATAGTTATTTGTGTGAATTTTAATTAAACTTTACACGTTGGCTTAGACTACATTTTAATTATTCAGCTCTTTTAGCAATTATGTGTAGCGGAGTGCAATGTCTTGGATTATATTGATGACGGGCCGCCCAAGGAAAACAACATTTATAAATAGTACGTTTATTTTCATAGGCCGTTTGAACTGACGACACTTGTTGCGTGATAAGAAAAAAGTAAACATCGCCATAATGTTTGCGCGCTTATAGGATGACCACCATGCAAAGCATGCAACAAAGAACACACATAACATATGTGACCAGATTAGCAGGATGAATCCCCTTGACAACTATTGCGAATGCAAATGTATGTCTCTAGCAAAATGGCTAGCACCGACGAATAAAGTGTGACTTCACTTCAGCCGAGTGTTGCACTACTCGAACACCATCAATTTATGTAGGTACTTTCGGCCGTGGTTAGGACATACGATTTAGTCGATATCGAGGTACATGCCGTTACCAGCCAACTGATTATCGATTTGCAGGATTTGCATTTCTGAGCTGAAGGACATTTATATAACTCTTCATTACTTTTTTTCATGTCTTGTTTTTATATTTTGACGAAGACGAAATATGGATTTAACAGTGTCAACATGAGATGCTTTCCTTTGTGTAACTTGATTGTTTTTGCTTCGTTAACCCCGAGTTCTTCCGACTCCATTAATATAAATAATAGATTATCATTCAGATATCAACTGACAGCGCCTTGAATTACTTAAATAAAGAGAGAAAAAATTCCTACAAAAATGGCAGTGAACCTATCCTAGATTTTGTTCTTTGATAAAGTCAGAGGACCAGGTGTTGCTAAATATTCATTAGCAGACGGGGACAAATATTCCAAGAAACGTAGCCGCAGTGCAAAACAGGGATAACTGTAAATGCTACAACCTGTTGTTAAGTTATGTAAGTCCAAATCATTTGGTGGGGTTCTAAATATTCTTCGGTTTGGTAACAAGAGCGTATCTCAGATTCGGAAACAATGATATGTTTTCGATGAGTTAATTTCAGACTGGCTTTAATGTATTGCCGTTTGTGACTGTCTCTTGCCCCCCAACTGTCTTATCTCAACGTCGTCTTTTAAATTCGTTCAAAACCGTTTGAACCATAACAAGCGTTGGTGCCTGTTGCTTCATAAAAGGAGTAACACGACAACGAATACCAAAAACACGTGGATTATAAAATTACATATTAAAAAACAACGGCAAAACAACGCTCACATGAGTTATGCAATGGGATTTCGAATGCAAAACATATGACCACGTCTGGTGAAATAACAAATGCAGAGTGTTGAAACCTTTAAGTTGACGTAGTGAACTAGTTTAAGGGTCAAATAAGACCCGTATTCCAACTTGACCTATTTATCATTAAGTCAAACAATCTGACACAATTTCAATCGGCTAAAGCTCAAAAGTGCAGAGTGTTAACAATAGTTTCATTAAATTTGTCATTGTGACCTAAACTTTGACCGTACATGACCACTTTTAAACTTAGTCTTCACTTCATCAAGACAAACATTCAGCTTCCATTTTCATAAGACGATGTCCCTTCAATTTGACCTAGTTCTCTTTAATCCAATATGACCCATATTTAAGCTTGGCCTACATGTAACATGTCTAGAGTGTTATCAAGATTTCCCATCAATCTGACTGACCTAATTCCCTTATTTGTGACTGGACATGCTCCATATTTGAACTTAGTCTACATATCATCAAGAATGAATTAATGTATGCAGTGTTCTCGCTCATCGACTTCTAAGGTCGTATTGGTCGCTGCTGTAACATATAAACATTAACAATTGTAAAGGGGAAACTAAAATAATATATATAATAAATCATATATAAACTAAAGAAAATTGTTAACAAATAATAACGAAATTCTACGAAATTCGTATTAAATAATGGAATTGAAATACATGTATCTTATATTTTCCTAAAAACATGAACATCCTTAAGGAAATCAAAATACATTCGGCTTCAACCGTTACAAATAACTATTTTGTGTTAAAATATGTATCACTAACAGGAGCAACGTCGATACATTCAATATGTAGATTTTTAATAGAAAACAAAGCAGGATAACTCTCTGGTGCCACTTCTCCCCTTAATACACAAGAATGTGTCAGGAACGTATCTCCAATTCGTAATCTTCAAAGTACTATTTATTGACGGCGGCATGTGCCTGATACAAGAGACCATTCACCAGGGGTTGTTTCTATGGACCACCAGTTAATAAACTGGTTAAGGGGTTCGTTCCATGAACTCTGCCATACGTTATGTATTAAAATATTAACTAAGGGTTTAAAAGCGGTAAAATGCACTTTGATGGCAAGATGTCTTGAGTTGAGGCATATTTTGCAGCCTGATATGCATTTACATATTTTCGGATACACATATGACTGGGCAACCAACAACCAACAGAAAACTACTGAGCTTTTAGAGTAAACGAGAGAGAGTTTATTTACACAGCAAGTCATTTATTAATAGATGTTCAGTCTGTTCGTTATTGAGCGGCAGACAATGAATCTGTAAACAATATGTATCGAAAGTAATTTACAGATTGATTATAACCCAAGGCTAGATCAAAGACCTTATAACCAATGACCTGGTTATAAGGTCTTTGACAAGATCAATTGCTTTTTGTTCTGTAGAAAGTACTGATTAATTATCTGGCAGTCGAAATGTTATATCATCGCCATCCGGTTCAGCTGCGACAGCAACATATGTGTCGTCCTGTGATCAATCCGTATATATTCATTCAAGAGTATAATCGCGGATTTTAATTTCTACTTAGTTAAGTACTTAGTTATAAGTGCGACAGGGTAAGTTATGACATTTTTGTCTGTAGCAAGGCCGTATACATATAATGATCTGTTTAACGTCCATGGTAGAATATCGGGAATGTTTTGTAAAGCAATATAATTGCGGTCGACATCAAGACTGGCAAAATAAGAACCAATACGAATGCTAATAGGAGGCATAATCTTAACCATATTTTAAATATTACGTGAATACAGCTAAAAATGTTGGGTTCTCTGGATTTTTTTTCAAATTTAGACAGTACTGCATAGCCAGTGTTTGTCATCGTGTATATAAGGATGACTCATTGGCTTCTATGAAGGGACTGTTTATAGGCGATGTTCTAGAAGCACCTAGTGCTAGACATAAACAGTGATTATGTATAGGGTTTAGCATTTTCAAGTATGACGGCCTTGCTGAGCCATATACAATACATCCATTATCAAATTTCGACATAATATAAGATCTATAAAGTCACAGGAAGACTTTTCTATCTCCCCCCAGCCCATGTGGGATACAACTCGCATGATATTCAACGATTTACGGCCTTTTCTTCTATATTTAATGTCGGCAATAAATAATTAAATAAAAAGATATTTAGATACAGGGGCAACTTCAAAATGAGTGCAGTCAATTGTAAGACGTGACTTTAAGTGGTGTTACGTAGTTGGGAAAGAAACATTCATTTTGTCTTGCTTTTCGAAAATTGAAAACCGTTTTCAGTGGACAGCGTTTGTAAATTGTTAAGGACCTTTTGTAATTGTCTTACAAATGTATGCCTATGTTTTGAAACATTCCATCCCGGATGTGACAAGATTTAATGTCATATTGATTTTAATACTCAATGTGTAACAGAGAGAAAGCAACCTTGGGGCAAACACATCTCTCCGGTGCATGTGGATAAGAAAATGTATTTCCAACCCGAACCTTAAAGTGCCGCTCATTTAAACAACACAAATTAAAATAAGCCAGACGACCTCTAATGCCAAAATTGTAGAGGTAATTCATAATTCCATACTTCCAAGTGGTGTCATATGCACTTTCTAAGTCAACGAAAACAAAAACAACGTGTTGCTTTTTGAAGAAGGCTACTCTGACAAAAGTTTCAAACCTGACTACATGGTCAATCGTGCTCCTAGGTTTACTGAAAGGTTTTGATGAGTTTATTCTTTTCTAAGAACCAGATAAGTAGTTTAATCACCATTGTTTCCATGGTTTTACATATGCATCTTGTTACGGCTGCATGACGGTAGTTACCTGGACTAGAATCCAGAAAATGTTTAAGTAGTTGTTAGTGTATGTCCTCGGAACATGCAGTAGTGTCATGATACTTCATTTAAGTTCCTTTAATATAAAGTATGTATCGTTAGTTTCCTCGCTTTTCGAACTGAAATTAAGATCTTTCTGTGTAAAGGGTGATTCCTTTGCAAAGATTTCAGCCAGGGTATCATTACTATCTTTTTCAGAAGAAATGACACCGTTTGCAGGAATCAAATGAATAACACCAAGTGAACTACTATTGCCTATTATTGTTCTTATCACATCCTATGTCTTTTTAATGGATGATTTAGAGTTTAGTGTAGAAACATTGATACTGTAGCTAAGAAGTACGTTTACTTTGCTTACTAGTTCTACGAGCTTAAGCTCGTGCTTTTTTAAATTTATCGTTGTTTTTCAATGATGGTCTCAGATTAAATTGCCTGAGAGCCATTTCTCCGCCTACCTATATTCTTTAAAGTCGTAATTAAACCATTAATTGTGCGTTGGATTTGCCGGAGTTTTAGGAATTGATTCTCTTGTAGCTTTATAAATGAGATGAGTGAACATTATTATTGGTTTTAACAGTCTGAATAAGTGTCACAGACGAAGAGCCTTTTATAATGCATCTAGAACAAATTGTTCAAGAGATGAGTATGCGCCAGTTGCAGGATGTAAGTATGTACGACTTTTGTCATTCAAAATTAGAAAACAAGTCTTCGATTTGACAACCTTTTGGGTTAGTATCATGCACACCCCAAAAAGTATTATGAAAGTTAAAATCTCCCAATAACATAAAAGGCCTCGGGAGTAGTTGGACAAGTTCATCAAGTTGTTTCATATTTATAGAACTACTAGGCGGAATATACATTGACCATAACGTGAAGGTTTTATTCAATGACATACTAACTACAGATGCCTGCAGCTGTGTATCAAGAGGTATACTTTTTTCGTGGAACAGAATTATCAACTACAACTGAAACTCCACTAGAAGCTTTATTAATAAAATTATATATTGTATTGTAACATGAATGATATTTTAGTGAAATATCATAATCTTTTTTTAGAAACGTCACTTTGACATTACATTAAGACAAGCAATTTCAACAGTTTTAAGTTTGAAATGCAGCCGCTAGAGTGTTGCCAGGATTTCCCTTCAATTTGGCTTAATGACCTACATTTTTATCTGACATGACGCATATTCGCACTTGGTCTACATATCATCAAGACATGCATTCTGAGTAAGTTTCAAAAAGCTCAAGAGCGGCCTCAAGAGTTTAAACAAGATTTTCCTTCAATTTATCATAGCGACCTATATTTTGACGTCATATGGCCCAATTTCTAACTTGTCCATGATTTGGTGTAGATGGTTGTTCTAGTAAATGTTCATGAATATCATAGCAAAATGTAGCATGTAGACACAGCGCAATTGCTGACGACGCAAAACGGACAGAATGTGATCACATTAGCTCACCTTCGTGCTGATGTGAACTTAAAAAAAAAGGAATATCCATACTTTTAAGTTTGTGCACTAAGAATAGCCAGTTCATAACGGATATAGTTACCTTTGCAATAGGCGAAACAACGCACACTTTGCGTGGTTCTTGTGTTTCCATTTATGCCAGTGTATATATACAAACTTTGTGTGGTACTTGGGTTTCCATTTCTGCCAGTGTATATGTATAAATAGGTTTTTTGTTTTCTGATAAAAAGAGATTTGTTTAATTGATACCATGGCTGGTTTATATTGTGTGACATGTTTACTTGGCATGCATAGTACTATTGTCTTTGAGTGGTAATGTTCCCATACAGTAACTAAATTCGGTAAGTAAGATTTTAGATACACATGCTGTGCTACATGAAGCAGAACCAATTACAATTAAATTTTCCACATCAGTATTAATTTGTATCAATTGTGAACCAAGTGCAAACAAATAACGAACGTTATCGGCTTCCTTGATAATCTATCAAAACTCGCACCGAGTGTGTTGAGAATCAAAATATAAATTCAGATCCTGATACATTTGGATCATGAAGCTTACTCTCTCCCTTTGACTGACTTTCATGAACCGTGCTTATCGAAGTATGGCAACAAGTAATCTACCGAATCTGTTTAAGGGCGATATCGTTTAAACTATCGTTTCTTTACACAAAGCATGTATGCAAACAGGATGATTTATAAATACTCTTTTGCAAATGACCAACCAATCATAAAGATCAGGAGTTATGGAGTAACTCCGACAATGGTATAGCTTGCTTTAGGCAAAATTGTGTCCATTGTTATCAACTAAGTACAGCGTTAATATCCTCTTAGACAATGGTATTTTTTTTAAAGGGGGCCCGTTTCACAACAAGTGTTAATTAATTTCTTCTCCCAAATACAAATATTTCAAAGTAAATTATCATTAATGTATCTTAAGTTGACCTCTTTGAAAAGTGTTCATAAAATTGAATCAAATGACTATTTCTGTTAACCATGGCAATGAAAAGGAAAAATTCTTGTTCTACAGATATTTCAAATAATTCGAATCCGCTGAAAAGCATTACGATCAGTGTCCATTATCCTCATATATTAATTTAATTATTAAAAAAATCATATTCTCATGTACATATAGTTATGCATCTTGTCCGAAAGAACTGGCCCTATCTGAACGTAAATATTAACATCTGTTAACAAAATGGGCATCTGAGGTCCGGGCTAGTATCACTTATACGCATAACAGTTATATTAAATCAGGTGAGCGATATAGAATCTTCATAGGTTTCTTGTTTCGGATTTACTGATTATCTAGATAGTCTGTAAACTATTCTTACTGCAAGATGAGTTCCTATAATGGGAGGAGAACTGCCGTCCATAATTCAAATTCCTATTATCGAAATAACAATCTGCCGCATTGGTCTTTCTTGCTTATTAACCTAATTGAAACTATTCCGAGAGAATCGTACTAACGATGTCAATATAAAACTGTCACTTTTCCGGAAGATACGCAGAGTTTGCCCATTTGGAGTCATTCGGATTTTTACGGTCACGAAATATTGTAACAATCTGTAACATCTGTAATACGCCGTATTCAACAACGTGTCAGTGTTTCTTAACTTCCATACGACAGTTCTCCGCACTGACCGCTTTTCCACATAAACGATGGAATGATGACCGAGCTGAGGAACTTCCTAATTTCGGCGATAATCTAAACATTGATTGATTGGGGTTTAACGCCGTTTTTAACATTTTCTCAGTCATATCACGGCGGGCAGTTCACTTACTCATGTGTTTCCTGGTGTTACATACACCAGTAATACACACAACAATATTCCCAAGCAACTGGCTCCTTTCCCACATAGACTAAGCCCATTGGTGTAAGACGCATGCCACATTGACTTTTGTTAAACGTCGGAAAGAAAGTTGGCCGAGCCGGATTTTGAACTCACAACCCCTGGATTGACAGCTCGTGTCGCTACCGACTGAGCAACCGGGACTCGACGGCGATAAACTAAAGAGCGCACGAATTTAACAATTATGTAAGTGACCTACTAATGATGATGAATATTTAATTCTTGTTAAATTACACTCCCTTTATGTTTAAGGTGTTTTTACGAAGACGGATGATTGCGTATGCTTTTAACATATATAGCAAATCATCAATATAAAATAACCTGTGGAAACATTCTATGAATGACAGAATCTTCTTTGCAGAAGAACAGTTGAGCACATTGTGGCCAAAGGATATCTTGCTCATTATGAGGAATGTCTCCTTTTGTCGCACTGTTTTCAAATAGTTTCTGCTTCAGATGAATCAGAAGAAAGCATCTACATATTGGAAGGGGTTAAATTAGTGCATTATTGAAATAGTATGATGCCTGAAAGCCTACAAAACAGTTATACAACTTTAAGTATAAATGTTTTATCTCTGGTCGGAAACCGTTACAATATATGTTCAGTCATATTATAGACGTAGTCGAGCCGCTTTATCTAAGTCGCTACCGACACAGGTTATCAATCTGAAGAATGCTGTGTCGGGAAGTGTTTAGAAATAGACACGAAACACATGTTTATGTGAACTGGTCTCCTAGTACAGCTAACACATAACTGAAAAGAACAGGGTCAACGCGTACTTCGCACCGTCAAACATGTATGTATCCGGACTGACAATACATGAACTCCGTTTATATGCCATTCGCATGATCTCTAATTAGTTATGTAAATAATCAACCCAGTGTACTGCAGTTGACATATCTGTTCCGATTTAACCGTTCAAACTACTTTATATTAGTATCTATCTTAAGTTGTTTCTTGTGTCGATATTGTATTTAGATACAACTCAATCATGAGTGTTTTACTCGACCCAACTGCCTGTATCGTTAAAAAGTAATTTGGGCAACACGTTATTGTCGTTGACGAATTAAATTACTGGAATGTGTTAATGTTGCCTTTTATTCGTGATCACTCGTACCTACCATTCCGTTTTGGGTGGTGTACTAGAATTTTACCTTGGGCGAACCTTTACAAGATTAATTCAAGGCACGTTGGTTGGAAAACAATTATTGTGGAGGGAATTAACGATCACATTGCATACTTCAGGGTGAGATCGAGCGATATTCAATCACTTAGGCCATATTCAAGGTCTTTCTTTTGATAGGCTTACTGTATTTAAAGATGTAAGCACATTTAAAAGTTAATGACATATATTCATTTTCATTGCACATATTGGTTCTTTTAAAAAACAACAGTATTACAACTATAACTTTACAATTTATCATAGAATATTTTAAATACATTGTCAAAGTTATTGATATTTTTTCTATAAAAAGGCACATATAATGACACAAAGATCAAGGTACCACCAACAGATGAAAAAACTAAAAGGGTTTTATAGTGATACATTTTAAGAGCTGCTTATTTGCTTTTAAAAACTTGACTCATATTTTCACATTGATGACACAGTCTGTGGCTTGTAAGATTCGGGACTATAGTTCAAAGGTCAAGTTCAAAAAATAATTTAAAAAAATAACCAAAAGTGTTCACCTTAGAGAGGATGAGTCATGTGAAAGATAACTTAAAATTTCACTATACAGTGGTTGTGTTATGGCTTACGTAATCTCTATTTTCTGTTTTCGGACCTTTGAATTCGAATTGTGGACTTGACTGTTAAGCTACAATTATGGAGTTGTATATGCTATTTCAAAATCTAGTAATGCATGCCAATGTTGTTGTGTTTATCCGCTAAGACTGCACACATAGACAAAAACACCAACATGATCAATTTGGCAATGTCTTGCTCACATAAAGTGAAAATGACAAAATAAAAAAAGACACTATAACATGTCAAAATGAATTATATGTTATTATTATTCAAGGGCAGACAACAATTTGTAGAAGAGTCTGAACCAACCCATTATTTGTTTAATAAAGGACACTATATTTTCATTATGTACACTGCATATGAGTAAATTATTTCTCCTTTAAACGCGTGTAAGTCTTTTGCGTAAAGTCGGTCCTTTGATCAATTGACTTGTCACATTACCCAATCGGTTGACTCATGTTTATATAGAAACCTGTATAGCATGCAGATCCTTATAATATATGTGTAAGGACAATTTATCAGTTATAACTTTCTCAAACATTGAGTTAAAGCTAAATGCATCAGGAAAACCCATAAAGTGATACATGTACCACCCCTCCCTTTATTTCTATGCAAATAAAAGGTAATGCCTTAACGTGGATTCGAACTCAAGTCTCCAACATGGATATACGGACGTCGATATAATGTAAATATGACGTGTATATGTATGTTTACCACTCATACAATTTGACACCAATGGAAACGTATTGTAGATATTATCTTTGTTTTAAACAGTAGTTCAGTTTTATATAAAACAATTTATTCCATATTGATTCCTTTGTGACACACCAGTACTTAGACACTTCACCACGATTGCTGGGAGATTTGATCGAGATTAAACTATACTTTTTTTTGGTATGTCAATTATAAGTGATATAACGCATTTTTGCAACGGTTTCCAGAAAGAAATTACAAAGCAAAACAGGCGCTAATGGCACACTCTCTTCTGAAGTAACGAGGCGGATAATTCTTTGAATGGACCTAATTCACACATAGTATTCCCCAAACTCACATTGAACAATCACAGAACACCTCTGTTTATATGTTACATGCTATAAACCCTGCCAATATATGCAACAACCGAAAATAAGTTCTGAATGTTCTCGTAAATCGTCAAATATCTGTTTACTTGTTCCATCTTTTGTCTTAGTACAGGTGTGTCATAGACAAAGAAATACTTTATTTTTTAAAATGTTATACTTAAAAAAAGTGAATAAAATGTTTGCAAGGGATAAATTTGAGCAATCTCGCGAGACAACTAACATTTTATAAAGTGTCGACCCTATTCAGCCTAAGCATGCCGCGCAGGCTCACCCGGACAGATACTTTTCGCATCCTGTGGATTTTCTGTTTCAGGAATCATAACTCTATACCTTTATCAGCCTGAGACAGAATGTATCGACCCGGATCACTATACGCGGATAGCGCAGGTTGATCCAGTCGGTCATTACGTAGATGCCACAATGTTGGTTCTCTCGCGGTAAGGCTCTTTTTATTATGATTATTCAATAATTAACTAAAGGACATCCACTATCAAACCGATTGTTTAACGGTTTTTGACTTTCAGAAATTTAAGGGTTAGATAATTTCGTGCAATATCCAGAACCCATTTCTGCGGGAGGAACTCATTAAAATTGACATATGATGTCGCTTCGTGAAGTATCGCTTACAGCCAACTGAAATACTTGTTAATTGGGGTGTGTTGGAGTTTGACATATGACACAGGCACGATTTAAAGGCAGCCCTCGTTGTTTAAGATCACGCGCTTTGAACTTTTAACTGTATTTGAAATGTAGCTTTGTGAAAGGTGTCCAATTGATCTGTAATATAACAGATTAGTTTGTATTCCACGAACATCTATGATGTTAGATATGTTATTAGGCTGCAGCTCTTGTTCTGAGAATCAGAATTCCATGCAGTGATACATTCAACACTCTCAACGAAAACTATATTAAGTATAACAGGAACATGACAAAAACAATCATCTCAAAAGGAACGCGTTATATAATCAAGTGCAACTAGGATGATTGGCATTCACAGGAAGCAACATTTGAAAGTCAGGACAAGTGCTAAATCCGGTAACCCATTCATTCATTGAAGGCAATACATTGAGGAACGTTTTGGGATATTTGAAGACGTCTTTCTAATCGACAATGCACTATGAAGGGATACAATCTATTGTCTTTCTCAAAGCCGGGTCATACAAGAGATTTAAGAATACAATGGTAGCAATAACTTTCCCCCATTGAAGCGCTTGGTTGTGGTGTTTGTTAGCATTACGACTGTCTCGCTGGCGTCAGGATAATTGAAGAAATATTAACGGTAAATTACCAACTAAACGCCCTGATATGTATAACTACTGGTTGAACGCGGCGTAAAGCACATTACAAACAAAATATCTAGGATCCGGATGTGTTATTATCGTGAATTGGTCTCTGCTTATCTTTGATGAAAAAGTGACTTAGTATCTCTTTCCAACTGGAGCTTCTTTTCGACGCACCTACAGTATACTACTGTAGGTCGCATTGTGGCAAAGGTTTAATCAACAATAGATTTCTCATTTAGCCAATCGCTAATCTGATACAGATTACAAGAAGTTCATTCAGCCAATAGCAACGCTGAATCATTGGGGTTGTAAGTTTGAACACAAGCCCGGCTTTATTATAATTTATTATCGTCAATAGGTTTCCACACATGAGCAAGATACAAGATACAAGATATTTATTTCGTAATATAGGCCACCGGCTCATTATAACACATAATTGATAAGTATATACAACAAAGAGTGATGAAATACATAGAATTAGGATAATGAAAGAGATTCACTTCTTAGGTGGAATGCGCTCTGAATTAGTTTTGCAGTATTTTATATTTCTGACTTGATATTTATATTTAATATTGCATAAAATTTGTCTAGAGTCCTGTTGTTTATCCAGGATACGTTAATATAAGTGTCTCTTAAATCTTCATAAGTAGAACATTCGTAAAAGAAGTGAAACTCATCTTCAAAAATGTACATATTTTTATCAAGACATAAAGGGCAAAAACGGTCATTTCTTGCAATCGATAAGTGTCTACCTCTCTCTA
>JAUELF010228493.1:0-13852 GCA_031471495.1 Clinocardium nuttallii
CACAGAAGGCGAAAAGTGTCTGTCAGAGTTAGCCTGCACGACATGTTTATACTGATCCGGGTCGATACTTTACGCAGAGACCACAATGTTGGTTTTCTCGCGAGACGGCTCATTTACCGAGATCTCCGGTATATGATCAGGGACTAATAAAACGTATTAAGTTAGTAGCCCAGATATGATATACGTGTTTTCATTGAAAGGAAAGTATAACTGTGTGACGTTTCTGTCAATTTGCAGACCAAAACCTTTACCATATGCTGATGCATTTGCAAGAGTCTGCAGCAATCTTTCGAAAACATTGTGAGAAAAAGAGATTATAATCATTAAGAGCATTCTATTATTTTACCGTAATGTTTAATAACGTATTTTATATTTGCAATACACACAATATTCAGTCTCCATATTTCCCACTCCTCAAAGAGTTCAATATTGTCTTATGCAGATGCTCTCTATTTGGGAATGGATAGAAAGACATCCGTTAAAATATGGAAATATGCCCAAACTATGATTTCCTATCGACTAGAATTTCGATTTTGTATAAAATGTCTTGATGTCTTGATGTTTTATCCCTTTCTCACATATATTTGCAGCAGAGAACTTTAAAAATATATCTAGGCGAAACCATGGAAACCCTGAAGGAAAAACTTAAATATATTGAAAAGAAAAAAGGTTGTGAACATTCTGAGAAAAATTAACCATTTTTTTGCTTTTTGTCACAATGCTGAAACGAAATAAGTCTGATGCAGCTGCAGTTTCTTACATAAACACTTTCCCACATACAACAATTCTGCAGCAGGCGACTTGAAAATATCTAGACAAAAATTGCTAAAACTCTTTAAAAATATGAACAATTTCCAATTTCTCCTTTGTTAAAATGTTTTCATAAGTCTGTTGCAGATGCATCGAAATGCGTCTGTAAGTGGAACATGGTTAAAATGTGCCTATTTATGGGAGATCGGTTATATACGGAATTCTAACATGATAAAACAAAAATCCCTGATTCCCTTGACACGGCCGACAATTCAGAGAGGGATACCTGTAGCTTTCACTCTGTCATAACCAAGATACATAAATAATTGCAGGAAGCTCATTCGGTAGTGTTGCAGACTGTCAATCCAAGAGTTGTGAGTTCGGACCACAGCTAGGCCAATATTTTTTCCCGACGTTTGAAAAAAGTCACTCACTCACTGTTATAAGCGTCATTCCTCACCAATGCAATGGGCTATCAGTATTTGTGAAAAATCGGCCAGTTGCTTGGAAAGTATTATTGTGATGAGAACTGTTGCGTGAAAGCCAGAATTCACACACGAGTATGTAGCTGTCGTGATATAACTGAAACATTGATGAAAACGGCGTTCAACCCCAATCCATCAACACTCTGGACGTATCATGATGTTATTATGAGTGGTTTTCTCGCGGGACGACTCATTTATGCTTAACATTTTCTGTAGTCTAACGTGCGATGGGAGCTAAGTTCTGTACCGTTAGCAAAGTGTTACAAAGCTTTCAAACAACAACAAATAGTATGGAGTGACAGCGGATACCTTTCGACACAAGTGCCCTTAACGTTGGTTCTCAGATAGCATCGCTCAAAGATTTGCTTTCTTCACCTTCTTCATGTAATAAATAAATACAATTAAAATATATCACATGAACCTTTTCTAACATTTTTTCTCTCTTTATATCGTGTTTTGTTATCAATTAGACAATAAGAAACCTCATTCAGCCCGAGATTTACGACATGTACCAACATTAAAATATGTCAGCCTTATCATTCGACCCTTTCTCTGATATAACAACACTTGACACTTCAGCAGCAGACGATGAGACTACTCAGATTAAGCAATTACTCCTTTTCCCCCCACGATATTTCAACATTTTTTAAAAATAGAATAACAGTTAAATGGTTAGATGTACATAACTTAACTTAGGTTCCAATGATAATGGTCGAAGTCAGATAATTTAATTTGTAAAAAGTAAACGAATCAAGTTAACCCTATCCTACGTAGAACAAAACGGATGCTGATAGTTCAAAACAGTGTCGCAAAAGCAGTACTTGCTGGAGAGGCATCAGAAAGCATTTGTAGTTTGGAAAGGGTAAAACCTGAAAATGTACAGTGTTACCTCTCAAAACGGCTCCTTTACAGAGACGTTTCCATTTCAAAACGACTTGTTTAGCTTTCCCCTCATCTGGCGAAAATTCATAAAAGAAACCCTTGTCAAAAGAAATAATTTCTTTAGATGGATCGTAAACATTCCAGGAAAAGGTGAAAATGCTTGTCATGTTTATTATGCCACTCTACTAAGAACACTGATTTCAAACATTGTAGATGTATTCAGATGTGCGAAATCGTGACAGAGGGAGATTCTAACCTCTAAAGAGAAAACCCCTCTTTAGAACGGGCACTGTATTCAGCGTCAGATATTTCTATGGAAAGGTTGCAC
Source organism: Clinocardium nuttallii (assembly GCA_031471495.1). Lineage (NCBI taxonomy): Eukaryota > Metazoa > Mollusca > Bivalvia > Cardiida > Cardiidae > Clinocardium > Clinocardium nuttallii. The sequence goes on from JAUELF010228493.1 coordinate 2,446, forward strand.
ACTTTCCCACATACAGACACTTTCTGACGCCTCTACAGCAGACGTCTTTTGGCAACATTGTGGCAAAATGAGAAATTGCTCTAAACGAGCAATTTCTCATTTTACCACTATGTTTGAAACTATTATTCTATAATTGCTCTTTCATTTATAGTGTTATTTACAATTTTAACCAGTTGTTTCAGTGTCGTCTGTTGAAGATGTGTTGTACATGGGAAAGATTTATCTCTTTTATCTAAAGTAAAGGGTTAACACGGTACTGCTATATAGGCAATAAAAATCAATCATTATTAATTTTAGACCCTTTTTCGTTAAACAGGACCATTTAACATACAGACGGAAATCGTTCGAAGCCGTAGTAGTCACACAAGCTAATAATGCATAAACAAATCATAAAGGGCTATCTTAACCTGTGATTTGTTTGTATACACAATATTATTGTAAGTTTGTTCAAGCCTCAATCATAGACGTTGTTGATCTATAGCTTAACTCGTTCAAAGATGGACTACTGTAAGAAAGCAACGTGTTCCATGATATTGTTGATTATTTCTACTGTACACATTGGGCCTGTAGAGAAAGGTTGCCCCCCTATCATGTATCCTAGCATAGGTTTCAAAGCAATGATCATAAAGATAGGACTGACCAGACGCGGAACACTGACCACTCAGACAGCTAATAAATATGTCTGGGATTATAACTTAGGCAGTGATATTAATTATCATCATAAAAATATCTTTCCCACAGTAAGTGGCATGAAATATTAGAAGATGACCTTAATTTATGGGGACAAATTCTATTTGTTTAACCCCCCTTTCCCTCATGAAATGAAACTTCCTTAAACGACTTTGAAAATATTTAATCAAAAGTATGGATACTCTGTCGAAATACACTTTATATGAAAGAAATGTCCTAATATACAAAGATTGTCAAGAACTGGAAGTAGTAATAACAAGTATTTAATACAGTTGAAAAATTGTGTGGTAAAGGGAGGAATTGCTCGTAATGAGCACTTGTTTCCCTTTCCACAATGTAATCAAAAGTATGTAGATTGGAAAGTGATATTTCGTTTAAGAAAAAGCAATCGCAGTGTGAAGCCAGATCAAACCCTTTCCAACATGTAGATCCATATTGATCTTTATCTAGACTTATTACAAATATCATGAAAAATGCTGGCTTTCCGGGAGCGGAGCTCATAATTGAGCATTCCCGCAAGAAAGCCAACATTGTGGACTCTGCGTAAAGAATTGACCCGGATCAGTCAAAGCATGCACTGAGAGCAGGATGGTAAATCGAGCAGGATTACCCGAATATACACTTTTGGCCTCCTGTGTTTTTTTTCTGTTTCAGGAACCATTACTCTATACCTTTATTCCCTTCAGACGGAATGTGTCGGCGCAGATCACTCTGCGTGGACTGCGCAGGCTGATCTGAATCGATATATTACACAGAGGCCACAATGTCGATGTTCTCGCGGGACGGCTCATATGCAAATTGTAACACTATGTCCAATACCAATTAAAGTCCTTTCTCTACATTAACCATTCCAAAAAATACAACAACGTTTTATTAAACATCTTCGAAAACATCTAGGCAAAACTGTTGCTAATAGAGTTGAAAAGTGACAAGAAAATGCCAACTTTGAGCATCATATCGTTTCGATCTCATAATATCTTGTAAAGTGGTCTGCTGCAGATTCATCTGCAGGAGGTAATGGGTAAGATATTTAAAAAAATATGTCTTCAAAGTTAGATGTCCGAAAACGAGTACAATAAACTGGAAATATGTAGGTAATGTTTTATTAGGTTTTTAATTAGCCTCAAACATAACAAGAACTTCAAACTATACAAACGTAACTATACCTTCCTTCAATATGGTGTTACAACTGTTTTTCATGGACTCACCTATAACATAATATAAATGCAACTGGTACAACTGATAAATCAAAATGCATCCCTTGCATGACTGATGAAGGGAAATAAATTTACATTTCATTCATGTCTTTCGCTTTAATGAAACACAGTGAAATAAAAAAAAGATAATTACCATTGGTAGCCTTTTTTTTCTTTATATGAAAACATAAAGATTGATTGATTGATTGTTTAGTGATTTACGTCAGGTTTTTTAGTTGCATTGTGCTTTCTGGGTTAGTTACCAGTACTATTGGTCCACTTTCCCTGGCACACTAGCCATAGCCAGTCAGTCGTAATGCTAACGCCGCAAGCCTGGGCGCAGCCAATACTTTATGAGGTGTTGCATGGGAGAATACATACAAGTTGGCTTTTCGAGAACAGACGTTTCCTGTCCTGGAATTGTTGTTTTTTCATTTCAGAACACAATTTGACTTGTGCCAAAACCTTTGCAGCAGTTAACATTTTAAAACATTGTGAACAATGGAGAATGATTTCATAATGTTGTAATATAATGCGTTAAGCTGTTTCCAGCATTGCACTGACCGTGAAATGTCATACCATGTACAAGTACAGGGTTTATTTATAATAACAGTTCTACTTTTTAAGGACAAATCAATCTTGACACTGCAATTAGAGAAATGATGTATTCTTGGATTAATTACGTAATATTTGTGTGATGATATTGATGAAAGCATTGTGATAAACGGCATTGATTGTCTTAAGCAAATATTTGCTTCTCCCTTTCTTCTAGCTGATGCCTAGTGCATAGGTGATAATACAAGTGACATTTGACATTTTAAGACATAGCACAGACAATAAATGTTTTGAAACAGTCACTATATGATTCTAAAATTTAGAGATTTAAATGGTTTGAAGCTATGAATGGCTTTAAACTAAATCGAATATAAAAGTAAAAAATGAATAAGACTGATATAAGCATTTTAAATCAGTAATAAATAGTAAATCGTATATAGTACTAATATTTTTTGCACACACTGAAGTGATAAGGTATACTCTAACACGACGTTTGATCATTGTGAAGAACAACACCCAATGATGTAAATATTTGAACGGTCAAATAATCCAAAATGTTAACCTTCACTATCAGCACTTGTTAATCTGGGGTCATGTCACAAGTAACGGACCCCACCTCAAGCCATAACATCCTCCTAAGTTAACCCTTTCCCATTTACAGACGATATCTCTTACATATGAAGCTCACAAGTTTTGGAAACAAAACAATAAATTGCTTAAAATGAGCAATTTATTCTTTTGTCTCTTTGTTATTCAAGTATAGAAAATTTCATTTATAAAGAATTATTTCTGATTTTTGCCAAGATGATTTTTTGAAAGTTGTCTGTTTCAGATTGTTGTCTGTGGGAAAGGGGGGGGGGTAAACTACTTCTGAACAGCTACTTTGTTTGGATACACTTCTAGCTTTATTTATAGAATATGAATACAACAACTTTGATGAACTGCATTCGAGCCGTCTCGCGAGAAAACCAACAATTTGGTATCTGCGTAAAGTGTCGACCCTGATCAGCCTATGCATGCCGTGCAGGATAACGCGGACATACTCGTTTCACCTCCTGTTGATTTTTTGTCTCATGAATCATTTCTCTATGCCTCTATCCCTCGGAGACGGAATGTGTCGTCCCGGATCAGTCTGCGCGGACAGCGCAGGCTGATCTGGTCGATACATTACGCAGATGCCATGATGATGGTTTTCTCGTGTGACGGCTCATTTATACAAAGTGAAGGCTCAAATGAGATTGTTTAGATGCACAAACTCACAGGAGCATTTAACTCACTGTTTGTCTTTTATTGCAATAATCCTTTTTAACATGACACAGTGTGCTTTTTTCAAATTTAATCAGTTCTAAAGTCAAGTCGACCAATGGACTTTGAATCTAAGCTCATAGTACCCTAATCACTTACAGATAATAACGTACGATAGGTGATTTACAAACATCTTTTAATCCAGGATTATTTTTTAGTGTTTTATAACTTTGTGACCTTAACCCTTTCCCACATACAACACATCTCAGACAGACAACATTTAGTCAAATATATGGGAATTCTCAATAAATAAAAGAAACAATTATTGAATAAAGTTGAAAGGGGGGGGGTTAAAAGAGAAATTGTTTATTATGAGCCATTTCCCCTTTTGCCACAATGAGTTTTATAGTTGTCTGAGGTAGACATTTAACCCCTGACCGTTTCAACCATGATGTATTAATCTTTTCAATTGTGATAGAATTATCCCAAATGTATTGACCCTTTGCCACCTACAACACACATCTGCAGCAGACGCATTGACAACATGTATGTAATTATATGAACTATCCCTGGAAACGAACGTTTTATAATTGAAAAGAGTTGAAAACATTGTGGCTAAAGGAGAAATTGCTCATCGTGAACAGTTTCTCCTTTTGTCACGATGTTTCAAAAAGTTTCTGCTGTAATGGCGTCAGAAATCGCCTATATGAGGGAAAGGGTTAACGTATGAACTTCCAGGACTTGATATTCGGTGTCATAAGTTTGTCTGTAATCGATTTCATGTTTTGGACAGGTAAACAACTACTGCATATATTGGTATTCATTTTGAAAACATTTTTCAGATAATTGAACGTCCGATCGCGATATTTTGTATATAATTCATGTATATTTGTATAATACATATTATGTAACGTATATTCTGTGGTGACTTATAAGCCCATCGGGTCGGGTGAACTATCATCATGAGAAATCCTTTTGCTATCATGATTATTTAAAAATGCGTAAAATGCATTATATGTGGGGAATGGGTTAAATCCTACATACAGTTTGGCGTCGAAATATTCAACTGACAAGTGCATTACATCACTAAACTAACAGGAAAATCATATTGATACAATCTTTGTACAATCTATAAGTCATAAAGCTCGGATATCGTCTGATCGGGCTTTGAGCCTGATCCTTATCATAAAAGCTGCCCAGTATGATATTAATAAAACCTTTCCCACAATGACATACAACAAATTTGCCATAGAAAGCTTTGAAAACAATGAGGCAAAAGTATTGAAAATCCCTATAAATGAAAGTATATTTTGTGTGTATAAAATACAATTGAAAACTTCATAACCAAAAGAAGAATTTGGTCATGATGAGCAAGTTTTGCTTTTGTCATAATCATTTCAATGCTCATTGTGTTGCAATTGTGTCAAAATGCTTCTAAATTTGGGGCAGGGTAAACCCATCGCAGGAGGCTTATAAATGCCATTCATTAGTCAAATTTATAACAAAGACGGAGAGATCTTAAAAAAATATTTAAACAAAATTCTTTGTCACTTTTCATATTTATTTTGATAGTAATTATTAGCAAAGACTATATTTCATGATGCTTAATATGCAATGCAACCATTGTTACGTAGCATTTCCCGAATTCCCTTTGCTGCAGGGCGTGTCAAAATTATGTTAATAGCAAGCCCTTTCCCACATATAGACGCTTTCTGATGCCTTTGCAACAGACGACTCATACACACATTGTGACAAAGAGAGGAATTGCTCAAAACGAGCAATTTCTCCTTTTATTATTAGTTTTGTTTTATATTTATAGAGATTTTCTTTATGTTTGCTTCGATGTATTCAAAGTCGTCTGCTGCCGTCTTCTTATATGTGGGAAAAGGTTTGTTAAAACAGGGTTATATCAATGTTTGTTTAGTATGGGTAACACGATTATCATGTCTGAGCCGCCGTACAATGACCACCCATCGGAAGTCCAGTGTTATGGTCAATCGAAACCAATGATCACCCTGACTAAGAGACTCCATGATAAATGGCTTAAATGTTATCTTATCATCTACCTACACTAAGTATGAAGCCGGGCCTATAACCACTAATCTCTTCCCATTCAATTTGAATCCAGTTTTTGTGCCTTATGGCCATTAAATGAAATAAAAACTCCATGAGCAATGCACTTGGGTGTCTGAATGTCCCCAGATAGACAAACAAATCACCCATTAACCTTTTCCCGCCTCTGCAGCATACGACTTTTGAAATCATTCTGACAAAAGGAGAAACTTTTCAAAACAAGCATTCCCTCCATTTGCCATAATATTTTCAACCTTTTTTCAGAGCTTAAATATACCTACATTTTGAGTGATTTTCAATGGTTTTGCCTAGATCATTTCTTAACCCTTCTACTTACAATAAGTCAATTCTTCAATAACAACCAACAACCTAGCAAATGTGTTTTATATACCACTTTTGAATTTCTATTAGGCATTTTCATACTTAATGAAATATTCTTCAATTGTTTATTTAGAAAAATCATTAATGCAGCGAAAAAGGTAACACAGTAAAAGGTAAGAATCATGTTGCACTTATTTGCCGTTTGACATTTGATTATAATAATAACAAAAGACATTTATAATATTTTTGTGTTTGTTCATAAAAATATAATAAACCGTTTTCCATATGCAGTCCCTTATTTGATGCATCTGTAGCAGATGACATTTGAAAAAATAATGCAATTTCTCATTTTGCCACATTGTTTTCAACCCTTATTTAATAACCTTTTTTTATTCATTTATAGAGGATTTTGCAGAGATGTGGGAAATGGTTCAGTGGAAATTGATTGTTTACCTACCGGATTTAGTGTTGTAGTAAAAGTAAATAAAACAATACTTCACAGGTCCTTAAAAGAGATTTTTTCTTTATAGTTAATTTTCATTTCAACAAGTGTTACTTAACCAATTGCCTATACAAATGTCTGACCTAACACAAAGCTGATTCTAAACTCTTTGGTAAACATATGTGTAATGTACGCAGATTTACATAAAATGTGTTATTTGCATAAAAATGCCATCTCTGTACCACTTAACTTGTATGGCTTTTGTTACACATACTAAAAAAGAAGACTTTTAGACCATTCTAAATAGCTTTCCTGCAGCAGAACGATTATTTTCAAAACATTGCATACAATGGAAAATATTGCTTAAAATAACAATTGCTTACTTTTCCAAACTATTTTATATTGTGTATCAAAGTCATATATCACATTTAATATTTGCAACTTAGATGTCTCTAAAAAATCATTTAACCCTTTCCCAAATACAGATGCTTTCTGATGCCTGACGCCTCTGCAGCAACATTTTTAAAAGCTGTCTGCTGTAAGTGGAAAATGGTTAGAGCCCTTTACCATATGAACTCAACTGAAGCAGACAACTTTTGAAAGAAAAGTGTGGCAAATGGAAACAATAATTTGTTTCAAAATGTTGGCATCTTTATCCAATAATTATAGTATTGCTTAAACATGGATATATTTTATCATATTTTTGCTTAAATGTTTTCGAATGTGTTTACAGTAAAGGATGCATACATTGTCTGAACGAACAATAAATAAATATGCTTCTAAAACAGTTGTGACAGAAAAAAATTGTACTACATTGTAATGACTTAATTAATTATTGTTACTGTTGAATCTGACGTCTGTCCAGCAATAAATTGATGACCTGATACCCGAAATTGGAATAAAAGAAAGACGATTGGAGGGTTTATTTCGAAAAAGGTTTTAAAACATTCTAATTTTAAGTAAATTCTACATTGCCTACACTGTTTTCAATGGTTGCATGCTGCAGGGACAGCATGTGTTGTCTTAGTAAGGGACATGAGTAACCATTGCGATCAGCCTGACAGCCAGTTCACCTTCCCTGAAGTGTTTCCTGGCTTTTCTGCCACCAGTATTCCAGACAACTTTCTTCCCAACTAACTGGCTACCTTACCACATATATTTATATGAAATACCTTAATAATGAACAGATGGGTGGTATGAGAGCCATCGTTATGTTATCGCCTGCGCAGTCGAAGAGCTCAACTCTGACCAGGAGTGTTGTCGAAAGTTGTCAATCCTTCAGTCCTAACTGACAAATCTTCATGCTATAATTGGTTGAACAAAGAAGGTAACAGAAGAAAAAAGAGCTTTCGGGCTGACAGGTTTTAAATCATTGCGTGAAGTCTGCGGCAGCTGTGGGAATAAGAAAGATGCTCAGGCTAATCTTGCTAGCTGCTGGTTGCAACTTTATGTATGTTGGCTTACCGCAGTACCGCTCAAGTTGAAATCATCTAAGCGGAAAGAAATGAAAATCTGAAAAATCTTAAGTTTTCTTGAAGTATTACATTTATAAATGGTAACTGAAATATTAGTAAATCCCTCATGTTTTTAAATGGCATCGAAAGTCTTTAGTATGAAACTGGCTTCAATAAATACAATAAATATTGATTGAAAGAGAACGTTGTCACATGTCAAATGATAAGAACATATCGATTCATGGCTTTTCTAGTGTATGTTGAATCAACAATAACAAACACTGATGTCTTCTTTTGTTTCCTTTAACCTTCATTAACAAAAATAATTATCTCTTATACCAGTTAACTGTTTATCTGATATTTTCTCTTTGAAGTCCCTCGCTTTTAACTCTTTCTGGCACCCTTTCTGACACACCACTGCAGCAGTCAACTTTTGAAAGAAAATGTGGCAAAATAGAAACTGCTCATTATTAGCAATTTCTCCTTTTGCCACAATGTTTTCAACTTTATTCAATAATTGTTCTTTCATTTTTAGAAAGTTTCCATATTTTTGCTAAAACTGTTTTCAAGTTGTCTGCTGCAGATGTGTTGTATGTGGAAAAGTGTGGGTTAAAACATCTTTAGAAAATAATCTGGAAAATAGCTAACATTGTGAGAAAGAAGGAATCTTTTTTTTTTACCAATTTCACCATTTCCTAATTTTCTTTTAAATATCTTCTACTACATATGTGTGAAATGTGAGCTTTATCAGCGAAATGTTAAATCCAACTGTTCGTGAAATTTGCTTAAGACACAGATGGAATTGGTGCTATTCAACCAACATTCCTATTCCTACATTGTTTTCCATTGTGTTCTAGAACTATCCGTCAACATACCTCCTTTCAATTTTCATTTTAAAATAATTTTATAATGAGATATATCAAGCATCTTAGCCGTCAAGCGAGAAAACAAACATTATAGCCTCGGCGTAATGGATCGACCCATATCAGCCTGCGCAGTCTGCACAGACTGACCCGGGCCGCCACATTCCGTCTCAGGGGGAAAGAGGTATAGAGTAATGATTTCTTAAACAAAAAATCCACAGGAGGCGAAAAATGTCTATCCGGGTAAGCTTGCGCGGTATGCTTAGACTGATTCGGGTTGATATTTTACGCAGAGTCCACAATGTTGGTTTTATCGCCGGACGGCTCGTCTGCTCACTGAACTCATTATCCAGCTGCGGCAGACGACTTCTGAGAACTTTGTGGGAAAAGAAGACATTGCTTATAAAAACATAAAATTAATTTTCACTCTATTCAATAAGTATTCATTCATAATGTTTAATACTTCTGCAAAGATATGTTCCAAGTCACCTACTGCAGACGTGTTGTACGTAGGAAAGGTTAACAGTAACAAGGGTAAAGACTATTAATTATTTGTCAACAAGTCTATTTAGAGACAAATAAACTATCTGAAAAGGTATCTTTTGAAATCACCTGAGTTTGAACAAACAGCTTTATACTAAACCCTTTGTCATGGCAACCAAAATGATTTTCCTTAAAGTATTGTCAAGGTTGCCTTTTTGTTACAGTATTACCCTTTCCAACACACAGACGCTCTCTGACGCCTTTGCAGTTTTTGAAAACATTGTGATAAATGGAGACATTGCTCACACTGGACAATTTCTACATTTGGCACATTGTTTTTAACTCAATTCAATAGTAATACACGTTCATTTAAAGAGATTCTCCATATTTGTACGAGTATATATTTTCAAAGTCGCCAGTTTTATTGTATGTGGGAAAGTGTTCAGCCTTATCATTCTTACTTAATGTATCGACCTTTGAAATCAAATCAGTTTATATATAGCAATGAAAAAGGATCACTGGTCAATTTACTACTCAAATGGTAGAATGACCAATATATAAACAATAACAACGCGTAATATTTACTGATGAAAGGTAATCTGTGTCTTTTAACCCTTTCCCTCATACGACAATTCTGCAGCAGACGACTTTAAACAAATTTTGTCAACACATAGAAAATCTCCATAATTGAATGGATAACCTATGACAAAAACTGGAAAACATTGTGGTAAAAGCAGAAATTGCACGTTTTGTGCAATTTCTTCTTTTGTCACTATGTTTTCAAAAAACCGTCTGCTGCAGAGGCATCGGATAGCATCTATATGAGGGAGAGGGTTAAATATGTCTGCTGTAGATTTGTTGTATGTGGGAAAGGGTTAAAATAGGCTGAATAATCCAAGGTTCAAATTTAAGAAGTAAGTTTCATAAGGAGCAATTTCTTCTATTTACAAAAATGTTGTTTTTAGTAACTGTTGTTTATCCCACATGAGTAAATAGACCAAGTTTTAACAGTCATAGTTTATCCAACATGTCTAAAGACTGCTTAAACCAAGTTTTAACAGTTATAAAAAGACAAAATATAATCCAATGACAATAATCTGATTCAGTCAGATAGACATCCAGCACACAACAAATTATACTAATACAAGTACACAGAATCATCACACAACATGTACTGGTAAATAAAATTACTAACATAATATGCTGAAAACCATTTAACAGCATATGATATATATACCCCACTGTGAGTTTCCATCTTCTGATTCATATATCAATATCAAAATATTCAAAAACATTTTTTTCTCCTTTAAATTAAGTAAGACCTTTATTAAATTATTGCAAAGTTTGAAAATGTTGTGCAATCCCCAATCCCCAGCATAATCAATTTGAATTTTTCATAACATTAAATACAATCTTATAATTCATTGAAGTTGCAAATAGAAGTACATGTTTAATTAGTATCATCATTTCAATTTTAAAAAAAATCACAAAATGGAGACAATTATTTGTATATTGTCTTCATTCTACAATGTTATTGATTTCAATGTTAATTTAAAAAGTGTCATAAAATTAGGCAAAACATAAACTTTTATCAATCAATAAAAACAATTCTATACACATTGCACATATAACAAACAACATAGGATATCAGTAATGATTGACAGGATTCATCTAACCATGTATGACATCACAAAATAAGTCTTAATCTGATAGAAGCTACATTAGAACCATCTACCATCTACCACAAAAAAAATAGCAAAACAAGGAGAGAAAAGAAAAGCATGTTCGAAACAAGCAATTGTTCTCCTTTTACTATGTGTGTTTGTCACACAAAATTAGACAATTAAGATTTTCAGTCTAGAAAAGTAGAATATCAGGTAAAACATGTAATATATTGTTTCTTGACTATGTATTCAAAATTATTTCTTAACATAAAAAAGTCACAAAGTATTTTTCCACAGTCTTCATTGTTTCTTGACTATGTTGCATTCAAAATTATTTCTTAGCCACTTTGTATAATATGTCTTCCTAAGGGAAGAAAGTCAGTAAACACTATATATGATAATAACTCTTTAATTTACGAAT
>JAUELF010228514.1:0-13850 GCA_031471495.1 Clinocardium nuttallii
ATTAGTTTACAGTCCTACATGTAGTTTGTAAAGTAGCCTTCTCAGTCTGTCTTCATTAGTTAACAGTCCTACATGTATTTTGTAAAGTAGCCTTATTAGTACTAGAACACTCATGCCCCTTTATATTAAGATTCCGCTTCTAGCGGTTTTGAGTGTGTCTTATAGTGCTTCACTGTCCTCTTTTATGTTATATTGACCTTAATGTATCTTCTGACAAAATACCAGAAGTCTATCCTTCTAGTTGTAAGCCAATGTAACATTAATGATTATTGATCAAAGAGTTTATAAGATGACACTTCGTATATGTCTTACTTTCATTTTCATAATTTTCTTAAATCAGTTTTCAAAGTTGTCTGCTGCAGATATGGTGTAATTGCTAAGGTAAGGATTTACATGGTTTTATGTACAACACTTTTTCTATTGTAGATGATTGAATTATATTTGTAATCAAAGAACATAGTTACATTATAACAATACCCTGGAGGCATAAAACTATTATGTAAAAGTTCATTATGACCTGTCATCTAAATCAAACAAAACAATGCTATAACCCCTTCCAGTATTTTTTTTATCTTGTTTGGAGTAAAAATTACATGTATAAGCCTATTTAAAGGTAATGACACCTCTTCACAAATTTTCCCAATAAATTTTATATAAAACTTTTTCCAACCTCAATTTTAATCAGGGAAAGGTTGGTGCAGTAAGATCAGCATATTTGTCTATAGATGGGATATAAGTTGCCTGTGGAACAATGATGTATGAAGTAATGGTGTAACAGAAACAGGAAGCCCATTGGAAGGCGAACTCACAGGCCACAATGCTATAACTGAAGTACTGTTGTTTAACCCCAACCAATTAATGCACATCTTTGTTACACAAATCAGGACATCTATCAAATGAAAGACACTGTAAATTATAATGGATTAGTCTTAACTAAAAAAAAAAATATCACAGTTTATCAAGCAAACCATTTTATTTTCCTCAGTATATGCCTGATCAGGGACTTCCCTGGCCTGATCACCCTTTTATTGACTTCATGCATGTTCAATGTACATAGTGATACCAAAGTTGTTTACTTGATAATTATATTTTCAAGAGCCATTGAGTGAGAAATTGATAAATAATATCTGAAAAGTTTGAAGTATTATGTAACTGATGACTTTGTTAGATTTCTCTGTTCCTGCAATGTTTTTGAAAGTCTTTTCAATAGCGGAAAAAGGTTTAATACGATATCTGACTAATATAAGTAAATATAAATGCATGAACATTATAAATTATCTGAAAGTTTTCATGGTAAAAGGAAGAATTATTCATGTGTAGGAAATTAATTTTTATTGGTTGATAGTGTGACATTTGTTACCTTAGAAGTTTAATAGGTAAATTTATTACAGCTCAACCTTTTAGAATAAATACGCAATCAAAAAGTATAGGTGTTATTAAATTCATAGTATAATGGATTATCTGTTAATTTAATGGTTACTTAAAGGTTGATATTAAGATAATTTTTTTACTAAATTGGCAATATTTTATATATTGCAAGAGAAATGCAGATAAGGATGTGTGTGATAATGTGTTAATTGCAAGAAAAATCAAAAACAGGGAAGTTGTTATAGATACCATACGAAGAGTCTTCATTTCAGAAGTTTTAGCCCAGTTAATAAAGTGACAGTTGATAACAATTGACCTGTAAAATGCAAACAGCTACCTGGACCAATGACCTTCAATTAACTTAGGAGAGAGACTACAGTTTATAGTGTTATTGAGTACCTTATATGGATAATATTATCAGAATGGATATGAGTTTGTAATTTTAAAATTGAGTAACCTCCCTTGATTGTGATTATATTTTGAACAATGTCAAAGGGAAGTAATTTTGATACTATTTCTAAACCAACAAGTGTTGATCCAAGTGCAGCGATTAAATCATCCAAACTGTCAGCATCGACAACAATAAACATTCCTGGAAGCATGACAGTGACAAAAATCTCTGTGTCGACAGGGACGTCAAATGCAAAGACTATGTATGTGTACCCTGGTATGAATCCGGATTATTTATCCACAAGGCGGCTTTCAAACAATAGGATAGGTGCCATGTAAGTAGACATAGACTCATCTTTCGTTTGTACTGATTGTGTTATACATTTATTTATTTGGTTAATGAACACATAAGGTGCTGATATTTATAAGTCAAATAAAGAAGAAAATGTTGTATTGTTTAATCTTCAAGTGGCTCAACTTAACCCTTTCCCTCCTATAGAAGCTTTCTGACGGCTCTGCAGCAGACAGTTTTTTGAACAATGGCGACAAAAGCAGTAATTACTCATAAAAAGCATTTATTGTACTTGTACAATCTAAAGGGAGTTTGCAAATTTGTTCGGTATATTTCGAAGTTGTCTGCTGCATATTTGTTGTATGTGGGAAAGGTTTAACAGAGCTAACTAGTTACTAAAGTTTGACTGTACATAAAAGATTGATTGATCCACTCTATAGGCAAAGCAATAAAATAAAATAAAAATGTACAAAAAAGCAAAGCTTTTATTTATTGAATGTGTCTCCTGTATTAGGGGGGGTCAAGATAAAGGGGAGCATTTAGCTATTTTCCGAACAAAAAAAATTTGTTCTATTACCAAACTAAATCCCATTCCTATGTTGTGGGTACTCAAAAAAATCATCTATGAAATAATTCTTTTGAGTAGTAACTTACAAATTAAGTTTTGATAATCAAATAAGTTTTTAAGAACATAACATACTTTCCTTTATCTAGAGCTTGGCCTGTATTGATAGATTGTAGTTTTATGAGAGACAAGATAGCCTGTTTTGATGCAGTTTACCCAAGATAATTGTGTTTTATTTGAACTCCAAGAGAACCATATAAGGCATGCATAAAGGGCATTTCAAACAGTCTCCACCGTTGAAATACTATCAAATTGATCCAAATATAAATAGGTTTATTCCCCGTTCATGGATAACACAGACAATTTGTTTGTATAACCTATAAATCTTTCTGAATATTAAGGCACCAGAACAGACTAAAAGTGAAGAGAATCCAGCCAATTAAATGAAATAGATATTAAGACAATGTATTCAGTAAAATGATTTTAGTGCAACATAAAAAGTGTGGCAGGTTATTGTTGTATTTGTTATGGTAATAATACATAACCCTTTCCCAACTGCAGATGGCCATTTTGCGGCATCTTTCAGGCAAACAACTTTTGCCACAATGTTTTCAATTTTATCCAATAATAATTCTTACAATTGTATAGAATGTGGCTATAATTGTTTACTACATGTTTTCAAAGTTGTTTGCTGCCAATCTGTCACATGAAGACACATTTATATACCTAGCTGCACCTAAATATGAAAAAATTATGACAAAATGAGAATTTGCTCATGATCGATGCTCATGATGAATAATTTTTCCATTTGCCAAAATGTTTTCAACTTCATCCAGTAATACTTTAATGTATAGAGAGACTGTCTTCGTTTATCTTAAAAGTGGTCTGCTTTAGATATGTTGTATGTGGGAAAGGGTTAATGACAGGATGATGTCATTATGCAATGAAATAATAAATGATGATGCATCAATTATTAAGCCTTTCCAACATATAGACACTTTCCGACGTCTCTGCAGCAGGCGTCTTTTGAAAACATTGTGGCAAATGGACAAATTGCTCATGATGAGCAATTTCTCCATTTGCCACAATGCTTTCAACTTTTTTAAGTAATAACACTTTCATCCATAAAGTATTTACATGCTTTTGCCGCATACTTTCAAAATCGTCTCCTGCAGATTTGCTGTATGTGGGACAGGGTTAACGAGTTGGTCATGTTTAGGGTTTAGCCTGTTTTTGGTGCAAAATATGTAAATAGATTCACAAACCCTTTTGACATTTACGCAACATGTTGTGACTCTGTGGCAGACAAATTTTGAAAACATTGTTGGAAAAGGATAAATTGCTGCCATTCCAAGGCATGTGACTAAAATAGCTTTATCATGGAAAGATTTTCCCCACAAAACATTTGTTAGGTTTTAATGGATTAAGTTAAACTTTCTTTACTTATTGTTTTATTTATATACAGTAGCTGTTTCAGAAAGGCAGACATGCTTTAACCCTTTCTGACGCCTCTTCAGAAGAATACTTTCAAAAACATTGTGTCAAAAGGTGAGCAATTTCTCCTTTTACCACAATGTTTTCAACTCTATTCATTACTTATACTTTCATTTACAGAGGTTTTCCATATTTAAGTGTTAACATTTTCTAAGTTGTCTGTTTAATTAATAAAGACTTCCCATATACTTCTTTACCATACTGATTTTTAAGTGTTTTGCTGCTGGTCTGTTGTATGTGGGAAAGGGTTAAGTCATTTGATATGAACATATCTAAGGAAAAATTGAGGTGAAAGATAATCTATTTCTTACAAGGAGCATTTTTTCCTTTTCCCAATTGAATAAGATCATTTTAAAGGGTTGATTGGAGTTCCCCAAGGTAGTTTATCCCTAAAACATGATGCCAAGTATCAACAAAATCAATCTCCTTAAAATGAGTCCAAAATGCTTCGTTGCTGTATGTATATTGCATTTGACTAACCCTGGGTCGTCCTAAATTGACCATATATATGTACATTTAAATACGCATGAAAACATGCTCAGTATTTATGTCCAATGTAATCGCCTGATACAACAAATCCCTGTGCTATACAATCTAAACATGTGACAACCATCGCTTCTCGTTTATTCATTACGGTTTTGTTAGCTTCAGTTTTATAGGCTGACAGAAAGGTGAATCTAAGAGGACCTTTATTAGGCAGTCATCAGATCTATATAGAAGCTAGCAAAAATAATGTCTCGTTTTAATGAGATAATGCCACAACAAAAACTTAATATTCTCTTTTTAATCTAGACTGTGCTTCAGTCATTGACTCTGTTAGATATTGTTTTAAACCTTTCAAACATGCGACAAATTATACTATGTACCTTGAACATTTCAAAGCAGTCTTAAATTTGTGGCATGTCGGGAAGGATTAAGACAATATAATGAAAACATGGAAGATCTCGATAGCTGTTTGAGACTATAATTATTGAATAGAGAGAAAATATTGTTACAAAAGCAGAAATTGTGCTAAAATGTTAATACTATATATATAAATATAATTTTTTATTCAACAATAATTACATTAGTTGAAATAATATGACATTTTGTTGAAAATTTCTTAATTTGGATGTCTCATTAAAACTATTACTGGGTTTCTTGGTTGTGCTGATTATGGAATATGTGCATATTGTCTTTCAGACAGAACACGCAGTCTGGTAAATGTATACTGATGAATGTTTTCTAAAACAGCTTATTATGCATCTTGGGCAAGATGTAGATGCAGCTTTATTGCATCAAGCCTTTGACATGATGAAATTTTTGGCCCCAAATGTTGTTAGTATGCAATAATTACCTTATAAGTGATGCATTTACTTTTGACACAATGTCATACAGTTCATAATATTATGTACATGTTACCTTTACTCTTTGCCATGTACAATACGTGTGGCAGCAGAAAAGTTAAAAACACCTAGCCACCAAGGCCAAATATAAAATATCTCCATATAAATGAAAGGTAAGTTTTTATCCAGACTTGAAGGCATTGCGGCAAAAGTAGAAATTGCTCATTTTTTAACAATTTCTCCATTTACCAAAACTTTTTCAGATTGCTGCAATTGTGTCAAAATGTGTCTGTATGTTGAAAAGGGTTAACAATCATGTCCTTCTGATTGTCCTACTGGTTGGGATTGCGCATGTCCCTCATAAGATGTGACAAATTAATTATGATGACCTGCTGTCTGAACAATGTCTTACCTTTGGGCATTAGCATATATGGATAGGTGGTTTTTGCTCCAAGACTAATTGTTTTCACCAAACCATATGTTTATGTTGGTCGTTTCATGACAAGAAAATAAGTCGTGATGAGACTTTCACTTCATTAAGGATGCAAATAAATTTTGAAAGGAGTTTTACTTAATAAACTTTAAGACAAGATGAAGTTTTTTGACATCATTTATGTTTTCTCAGTTTTTGAAACGTTTGGATGATTCGGTGACATACTGTTATTATATAACGGTCATACATTATAATGCTGGGTTGAATGTAGAGCGCAATTACGAGAGTGCATGAATTTGTGAGAGGATTAATAAGGTATCATAGTGGATTGTTGAAGATATTGTGGATCATATTGCGAAAGACTTCTAGCAAATACAAGTTGATGTAGTTGGTGAAAATTATATGTCACAATATATTTTCACAATTTATAAAATTTCTAATTTGCCAGCATTTGTGAATTCTATCAAATATACATAGGACAGAGAGAAATCTAATTTGTAAGGTAAAATTTTGAAAAATTGCTTACCACTTTTAAGATGGATTCTGGTCTTATTAGACGCCTATCCTTAGAGGAGAGAAGAAATCAGCAAGTCATTCCTGATCAGAATATTGTGACAAGCCCAATATCACCAAGAAATCTTCGTTTAATGGAAGATGATCGGAATGGTCGTGTAAGGAGATGGTCACTTGAAGAGTTTCGTACTGTACAGCAATACCCACCTGCTCCAGGAAGGCAGTACTCTGTTCAAACTGTACCCGTCTCAAGCATGCAGCAGGCTGTCCAGGCAGGCAACAATGTGCAGTCATTGGTACAAACAGGCACCAACATGCAGCAAATGGTACAAACTGGCTCCAACATGCAGCCAATGCTACAAAATGGCACCAACATGCAGCCAATGGTACAAACAGGCACCAACATGCAGCCAATGGTACAAACAGGTACCAACATTCAGCCAGGTTCCAATGTACATCAAGTGGTACAGACGGTTAACATGCCATCAGGAGTACAGAGTGTATGCCAGGTACAGCCAATGCAAGTGGTACATTCCCCTGGGACAAGATACAGATCGGGCTCTTTTGACCCAAAGCTTGCGGAACCAACACTGGTACAGTCCCAGGTTCAGTTCTCGGAGCCATTGCCACGACCAATGGAATCCAACCAGTGGCAGGAGGACAGAACACCGAGATTGCAGTATTCACAAAACTATGAACCAGTCTACCAGGTTGTTCGTACACAATATCAGCCATACCAATCAGCACAACCAGAACAGTCTACTTTACAACAAGTGTACCCATCACAGTCCCTTCAGACTGGTTATAATTCAATTCCTGTACAGTCCTACCCATCACATGGAGATCCGTCTAATTTACAAGTGTACCAGACACAGTCTTTTCCAACTGGTTACTCTTCTGTGCCTGCAGGTCAGTCATACCAGACCCAATCTTTATCAGGTCAGGTCTTACAGCCAGTTCTAGATGATCATCTTCATAAACCACTGCAGGCAGTGCAGCCAATGCAGTTTAATGTTCAAGATATGACATATTCTGTTCAACAAGCTCCAGGTCAGCACGTTCTTCAGCTTATAGAAACGCAGCCTGTGTCTAGCCATTCAGACCCATTCTCTGCTGCTGCAGTCAAACCAGCCTCAAACCAGCATGAAGTTAACATGAATCAGGAGTCTGAAGAAACTGTAAAGGTGAGAAAGGTTTCATTTCAAGATGAGACAAATGAGGAAATTAGCACTGTAGATGAACCTTATGTTGGTTTAAGAAGACTGAGGCCAAACAAACAAAGTAAAAGTGTAGATGCAGCTGATGAGAGTTCTGGACAGAAACCTAACAAAGGTATCTTACAAAGGAAGTCGAGGAGTATGTCTGAATCAAATATGCCGGCAGGAAGAGTGCGTAGAAACTCAATGTGTCCAATGACAGCATACAATCTGCGGTATGTATACTACTGTAGTGGTGATGGGATATCTAAATAAGTTTGTTTAAGTTTTAAATTTTGAAATGTCTGGGTTTGTTCATGTTCGATCGATTCCTTGCCAAATTCAGACTTATGTGTTGTGTTGTGAGATAGTTGTTTTTGTGAAGTATTTTTTACTTTCTTTGAACTTACCAAATCACACAGAAAACATTGATAGATAAAACTTTAAACCAAGGAACAAATATTTTGAAAGTGTAGTAAAAACCATTAACAGGTTTTTAAATGTTGAGTTGGTTCATTAGCTGAAGCATGATGATGACAAATAATTTCACAAGATATAAAAGATAAAGAGTGAAATTAAGAGAGTTTATAAATGTTCCTTGTGTTCTTGTTGAGTTACAAGTAACTTCTGACAGCTGCAGACTATGCATTTTCATGTAATATTGGTGTTTGTTCAGCTGTGTGTTCCAACTGACTATAGTGTCATATAATGTTTCTGTGTTTAATAGAAACAATTATTTAGTTGTCAAGAGGATTTCATATGGAAATATTCTGATGAGTTTTAACACAATGTCATGTTTTGATTGTAAATTTCTCATTCAAGAAGGTATGCATTTTTGGTGTACTGACTACATTTTGTCATTGTTGCAGGTGTAGTGGGTAAGGGTCCACCTTAGGTGCTGGAGGTCACAGGTACTATCCTGGGTTGGGTCATATACCAAAGACTATAGTAATGGCTGCCTTCCTTGACTCTCAATGATTCGGGTTAGCATATAATATTAAGACTGACTGGCTGGTGTTAGGATAAATGAACCAGTAGTACTGGTTAACTTACCCAGGAAACGCCATGATAAAAATGAAAAATTGTTGAAAGCGGCATAAAATACTAAACGTTTTGTCATGTTCAGGTAGTTTCAAATAAGTTCTGCAACAAAGGGTTTTCTAGACAAATAAAATATCAAGATGTCAAGATATATATATTATTTGGTGTTAAGGTAAGAGTAAATTGGACATTATATATTCCATGTTTTATTACTTTGATTACAGAAATCACACTGTAGTCATAACTAGAAAGGTTTTCACAGTAAAATGTTTGTATTATATTTTCCCTTTCCCACATACATACAACAAATCTACAGCAGTAGACTTTGAAAGGAATTGAGGACACAGTACACTGATGACACTTTAATTTTAGATTAGATTTTAAATTATTGCGGCAAATGGAACACTAAGTCTTGTTCATTATATATGACCGATTTATCCTTTTGCCAAATGTTTTCAAAAGTCGTCTGCTGCAGAGCCATCGGAAAGCATCTGTAAATGGGAGAGGGTTATATTATACAGAACAGCATTGTTAAGTCTGAAAAAATTTGAAGCTTGTCTCTCTACATGTCAATGATAATTGTAAATAAGCAGTGTTATAGTTACTTATATATATCCATACAAACATTAGTAAAGTTTTACCGATAACAAACTGATTGTGCAAGCATTAGTTTAAGATGAATTACAAATGTTTTCTTGTCATTTGCTGGAGCCTGTACACATTCTTGGAGAGTTGATCAGACTCTCTTATAAATTATCACTTTGATGACAGAAATCAAAACAGTTTACAGTTTGACAGTTTGTGTGACAGAAATCAAAACAGTTTGATGTTTGACAGTTTGTATGTGCAAGTATATATTGAGTAACAGTGTGAATTTAAGTCTTTTAAAGTTGGAAAGCTTTGGTTTTAGTGGGTTAACGAATATTCTGTTTAGCCGTTGATTTGTACACAGAGTCAATGTTCAGATATGGTTCTGAAGTATGCATTTTGTGTCATTATTATCGGTCTAGATCAGTGTTTGTGGAATAATTTGTGATTATAAATATGGATTAGTAAATTCAGTCAATATAAAAAAAGGTTTTTTTATGAAGACAAAAAATAAAGTTAAATGATAATAAATAGCTGTGAATGTGAATTTCAAAATTAGTGTTTAACTTTTGTATTTCAAGTGATTTTGGAATTCTCTGTACATGTCCATTTTTGAACAAATTTCACTCTTTTAATCTTTCCAACATATAGATGCTTTTCTGACGTCTCTGTAGCAGACGACTTTTGAAAGTACTGTGGCAAAAGGAGAATTGCTTATCATGAGCAATTCCTCCTTTTGCCACAGTATTTTCAACTTTTTTCATTACAGAATTTTTCACATTTTTGTGGAGATGTTTTCAAAGTCGTCTGCTGCAGAATTGCTGTATGTAGGAAAGGGTTAAACAGATGACTTTTCATGTTACTGCAATACCGTAAATCTGTAGCAAAATATAAATATATATGTTTGCATTAAGAAACAACTTTTTTATCCTCAGATTATTTCAATTATGACACAATTCTACAAAAAATCAAATAAGGTGAACAGTTCAGATCATTGGAGATCACCAGTGTTTTTATGCTTGGGACATGTTCAAATTCATTTGTCCTTCAGAATGTTTTGGCATGAATTTCATTCCATTTTAGGAGTTAAAAGTTTGATATTTTGTGCGATGTTGAGGATGACATTTATAGATTTTTTTTTTTATATAAATCTGTTCCCTTTTGCAGACCCATTTTGACACAATTGCACATTTTTAAAAGATCAGGTTTAATGAGCAGTTTCTCCTTTTGCTTCAATGTTTTTAACTCTATTTTATAGCAATATAATACTTTTGTGTATTGAGATAATTGTTCCGCTTTATTGCTGATTTGTTTTCAAAGTTTTTTGCGGCAGATTTGTTGTATGTGGGAGAGGGTCAATCTTTGATTACTCCTTGACTGGTTTCAATTTTTGGTTTGTACCGGTACACCCAATGTCTTGCTGTAGACACTTCAAAATAAGCCCGCAAGTGGGAAAGGGTTAAATAACTTACTTTATAATCAATATATCGCAACCAAAATAGACCTTTGTATATATATATATTATGAATTATTTTTACCTTATTGCACCTGAACATTTGGGTTAAACGATGACTTTGAAAGTATGAAAGCTCAGTTCTGATGCAACTGTATTTGTACTTGGAGGACACGAGGCATTATGCACATCTTATAGTCTTTTGTTTGATTAAAGGTTAAAACTTCATGGTCAAATATATCACTAACTATTGTGCATTCAATTGTGTATTTGAAATCAGGATAGATGCATGCAGCTGTTTAAAACTAAAAGTTTACTGATTGCAAAACCTTTCTCTTTTGGTATAAATATTTTCTGTGCGTCATTAATGTTTGATTTTCAATGCTTACTTTACCAACGTTGTTTCATTAAATGGCAAAATTACAATCTGAATAAATTATTTTGAAGTACAAGAGTAAACTTTCAGCTGATTTATTAAAGTTTCGATAGTCTTATTAGATAGTGTTGACATGGTTATAATGATAAGCTTGAAAACTGACTTGACATTTCGTTAATGCCTTCAGGAAATTAATATTTTGATATTGGTGGGCAGCTATCCTTGACTTGTATCAATGTTATTTTGGGATCATTCATTTTACTTGTCCTGAGTGGTCATTCAAATGGATATATATGCAAGATATGTACTACGTAGAAACCTGTTTTTTGTGTTTCTGCAATTCATACTGATAGCGATTGCAAAGGTGTTGTTTTTGTTAATGATGATTGATTTGTGGTTGATTGCTGCTCATCTTTAATTGTTGTTTTTACTCGTCATTTGTAGGTAATTACACATGCGTATACCTAGCTTTCATACAGATTTGACAACAAGGTTGAACAAGGAGAAATTGTTTGTTTTGTATGAAAATAGTTTTGAAAAGTTGTCTGATGCAGTCAGGCATGAATGATCCTCGCGCTCAGGGAATGGACTAACTTAGATATAATAATGCTCACTTTGAGGACCTTCCTTGTAGTCATGTTAATGTTTGTTAGTAATTGGTTTAATTAACCCTTTCCCTCACATAGAAGCTTTCTGACGCCTCTGCAGCAGACAGCTTTTTGAAAACATAGTGACAAAAGAAGAAATTGCACAAAACGTGCAATTCCTTCAATTATAGAGATTTTCCATTTTTGACAAAATATGTTCAAAGTCGTCTGTTGCAGAATTATCGTATGAGGGAAGGGGTTAAGTGGGGAAACATTGTGACCAGTGTAGATAGGCATGTGTGACCAATATGCTGGTTATATTACTAGAATCGATCCCCAGTGTTTTTCATTAATATCCTAACCCTTTCCCTGGCACTTTTGACAAATCTGCATCAGAAGACTTTAAAAAATATCTGGAATGAAATATGGAAATTCTTCATACCAATGGTGCATTTTCAGCAGACGACTATAGAAAACATTATGACAAATAGACCAAATTTACTCATAATGAGGAATTTCTTCTTTTACCACAATATTTTATAATCATGCTTCAATTTATACAAATTTTCCTTTTTTTTGCCACGAAGTTTTCAAATGGATCTGCTACAGATTTGTTGTATATATTTGGGAAAGGTTTAATAAGGGTTAATATAATATGAAACTAGGAATTTATAAAAGCTTTATTGAAAGCAGAATTATTGTCACTTCATTGTTTCATTTAGGTCAACACTTAAGTAAGATATAAATGAACAGCAATAGTTTTACTGACCGAGAATTTGAATTTAAATCATATTTATTTTGAATGCTGCTGACCTTTAATGCAATACAACTAGACAGTGTGTCTTTTTCATCTGTGATGTTATTATAAAGGACTCGTTTTGAGTTTTGCAATCTCGGAAGTTGGATAATTTTGTGAAATTTGAATATATTATATTTGGTATTTGCATGATTGGAAATATTTTTTTTTGTATTGTGATCCACAAGGAATCTGCTGTTTCATTGGGTTAATAATAATTATCGGAATGAGTCATCGGTCTCATTTTAGTTTTTCAGTCTTTAACCTCTTTACTTGATGCAAACAATTTTCCAAAATGTAGTGGAAAAAGGTTAGGTAGAAATTTTCTTTATAACGAGCATTATAAATGTTCTCGGCTATCAAAATTAATCTTCAGTTTTGTTTTGATATTACAATATTCCGTTCAGATGTTGTAGAAGCAGATAACTAAAACAATATCACAATTAACATGAAGAGCTAATAAAAAGTGTGGTTTGTGGATTCCAGATTTGTTAGTGACCAAATGGTACTTGTAATGATTTTGAATTAGCGATGTACTTTCACTTTATCTTGCAAATTGAAGTATGTCCACTTAAGTAAGCATTAAAATTAAATTCTATTAGGATTAAAAATGCACATTCTGTCACAACACAATTTAATCTGGATATATTCTTGAATCACACCCCGGAAATGAAAAGATCCGATACAACATCGAGGAGATGCTCAGTTGATGGGACTAAAGTGTTGAGTGATTTTTCCACACTTCAGGACATAGGGTCCTCATCATTAGCTACACATTCAACAGACATCTCTAGCTCATATCCAGGTTTCTCAAATAGACCACCTCCAATAGGTACCACGGAGACCATGGCCCACAGCGCACCTAGGATGAGGCGGTTTTCAATGCAGGAGTATACGATTGTTCCCCCATTAACCCCGGTTTATGGACCTCTCTCACCATTGAGCCCTTTTATGGGATCAATTACTGCGACACGATTTCAATTGTTCTCGTTAACTAACTACCGACCTAGTTGTCCTCACGGGAGACGATATTCCTTGTGTCCAGTGGAGGAGTATAATACTGGGTGAGTGCCTAATTAACCCTTAACGGGATACAGGCATCTTTTGATACCTCTAGCTTTTACATATACATGTTGATAATGCATCGGATGTTCTGAGTGTAAGACAAAAAAGCAATGTCTTCACTGGTTCCAAATAATTGTATTGTCAGTATATGTAATTTATGAATTATGTGATATATCTTATACAATTGTATATTATTGTATAAATACATGTATATTGTGTGTGCTTTGTAATTTGTTTGTAATACATGGATAATATCATATGTTGTATGTATAATTCTAAAAGGTTGGTTACCTTAACCCTTTCCCTCATATAGACGCTTTCTGACGCCTCTGCAGCAGACGGCATTTTGAAAACATAGTGACAAAAGA
>JAUELF010228535.1:0-13846 GCA_031471495.1 Clinocardium nuttallii
ACTACTTTTCATAAACAAACTGTTAGCCATTAGTGAAAGACGAATGACTCTTGTCACAGCACAGGAGTCCGAATTTGGAAAGAAAACCCACAATTCCTCGTGATACTGCAAATAGTCTCTCGATATGATCCTATGATCAACTCTGATGACCATAATGTAATCGTATGAGAAAGTTATGTGATACTTCCTAAAAATGGAAAATTATGGCATCTGCATACTGTATCGACCAGATCAGCCTGTGCTGTCCGCGCAGACTGATCCGGGCCGACACATTTCGTATCAGAGGGATAGAGGTATAGAGAGATGATTCCTGAAACAGAAAATCCACAGGAGGTGAAGCGTGTATGTCCGGGTTAGCCTGCGCAGCATGCTTAGGGTGACCAGGATCGATACTATACACAGAGACCACATTGTTGGTTTTCTCGCGAGACGGCTCATATATTTACGGTCATTTTTAGACTATTTGTATAATCTTAACGAGGTGTTGATCACCACGACTTTTGTCAAACATCGGAAAGAATGTTGGCCGAGCTCGTTTTCGAACTAACGATACCTGGACAACCCGCGTCGCTACCGACTGAGTTACTGAGGCTCGACTCGCCTAATTGAACTGAAGCTTTCTGTATTCGTCATCATGTAACCCGTTTTACTATTTATTCCTCCAAGAGATAGCTCTCTAACTTACAGATATTTCTCCCTGTTACTTTGAGCGATATCTGTCTGTTAAGTTAAAAAAATAGAGAGGAATCGTTCGAACTTTGAGTAATATGTGTCTACTGCAGATGCGTCAAAAGGCGACTACGTGTGGGAAATTTTTAAATGTTAAGTTAGAGAGATTACATCACTACTTTATCTCTTTCAGAAAAAATAGTAGAACGGTTTGTCATTCGTCATACACAGACATTCTGATACAAATTCATGTAAATGTCATTGTGTAAAGAAACAACATATTTTTTTCTGTAAATGTTGTTTAACCCCCCTTTCCCTTATAGATTTTATGTTTCTGCAGCAGGGTAATCAAAACAAGTAAATACATGTACATGTATTACTTATGAAGGGTATGTTTTACTCATGGAGTATTATAGCTTCAAAATTCCGAAATCAAAGCATTGTTTTTTATCGGACTATGCGAATGTCATGCCTGTTATTAAATGTATATGCATAACCTACGTTTATATCAGTTAATAATTGATCTCATGCGCTTAAGGTATTCAGCTCGTCTGAACAAATCATTTCCTATCTCAAAAAACGTAAGGTTTGTCCTGGGTGTCTGACTCTGAACTGTTCGCCCATTAGACAATTAAAATCTTCTTACACGCACGTGGATCTGATAGCCTTTTATTTTCCTACTATTCTTAATCTACAATTACAAAATTAATACGCTAATTTGGTTCATTTCCAAAATATAATTCCGGAGTAAAGCCGCGCCAAAGGTTTACGTTATAGTTATATTTAAAGCGCGTTAGCGTAACGCGTTGACGTCACGCTGACAATGCGCGGTAAACGTTGTTCAACGTCACGTGATAAACAGGAAGTCAAACATGACAGCAAATAATAAAGATAAATTTCATTTTAATGGATTTAACGTCAACGCGAGTGCTATTAGAAGATAGTTTAGAAAGGACAACAGAGCCAAAAAAACATTCCATAATAATACGTGGATTTATCAAAATATTTGACGCTATTCTGTATTGTCTTGGTTTAAGTAAATCGGTGGTTTATTCTATCCTTTTTCGCGATTTCAGTAAATGTGAATTTCGCTATAGTTGCAAAGCACGATCTACAAACTTTGACGCCAACGTTAACATGAATTTCAGTGCTTTGAGGAGACGCCTTAATCCGTTTGAAAAACGGGAAAAGAAAAATGCTAAACCGAAGTATACCGTGTGTGAATCGGATTCTCCGCCGACGTTGGATAAAAAAGCAAATAGTGTACCAAAACTAGTGTTGATAAACACGGACGAAATAGCGGACATATTTCCTCACCGAGAGTTGGAATCAAAAACGGAGCAACATATCGTACAAGCAGATATACACAAAAAGCCCAAAAATGCCGAGGAATTAAGGTATGTTTTAAATGATATGGGAATGGGTGATTGCATTAACAAACATGCAGAGATAACTAAAGTTAGCTACGCTAAAACGCCCAATGGAATCAATCATCATGATAGTAAACAAGCTAAACAGGTGGGCCACTTGTTTGATTCAGTGTCTCACCAGTCTGTTAAAAAAGAAACAACACATGGAAAGGGAAGTGGAAAAATTGACAAATCCCATGAAATTACGATGAAAATAGACGATCTCGTTAACCAAATGGACAATTTATCAGTTGTAGACGAAGGATTGTCAAAAACCCATAAGCATAATAAAACTACCCCAAAATCAAACAAAACATCATCGAACGTAGGTGTAAGGCGGAAAACTCAACAAAACAACGAAGAAAAGAGTAGCACAAATATCGACTCCAGCACTGGAAAACCTCACGCAATGCAGACAAATGAATCTGAAATAATTGAAGATACTTTAGACTATGATATTATCAGTGCAGCTTTTAAACACGCAATTATTCCGGAAAAACTTCAAACGTCGGAACATGGCCTTGAGAAATCGTTACGTAACTGTTTCCTTATATGTAGTAGGCATGCAAGAGATAAAAGGAAACTCACTGACACTATAGCTGATAAATCACCGGTTATAGAAGATATGGAAAAGCGAGAAAATGATCCCGACAAAAAATCAAAGAAAAGACCAATTCAGAAGTTAGCCATGGAAGCAGCTTACATTAAGAACGAATGTGACCAGATAAATCATGCAGTTACCTTCTTTGTCAAGTTAACACCAATGCCCGATCCTGGTTCCCCTATGTGCCTTCTCAGGTGTCGAAGAGAACAGATCAAAGCAGAGACAGAGACACTGTTAAAATATCTGCGCAGACTGCGGGAATATTTCTCAAACCGAAAAATGTTAGCCTGTATTGATGTTTTCAGTCATCCACTGGAAGACGAGCTAAGAGAAGCTTTAAATAATGTAGTGAGGTGTATTAAAAGTTTCCGAAACATAAATGAACAGACGGTTGCCATGATCCAACACCTAATCGAAGCCGAAAAAGCTCATCAAAGGTCAGAACAAGAAGCAATGTGCCAAGGTACTGTCCAAGGGCATTCAACCACAGTTCAACCGGAACACGTTCCAGGCTGTACGAGTCATCATGTCAAAGTATCCACTAAGAAACAAACCAAAGAGAAAAAGTCCCAACAAGAATCAGTGAAACGGAACTCAGTATTGACTGTAGATGCTCCTAGTTTGGAAAAGACGCCACAATCCGCGAAAGCGTGTGAGCAAGCTACAAAAAGTAATCGAAAAAAGGAGGTTGAAACTATACACAAATCCCAAAAAACGACAGAACAAACTAAAAGCGCTAACTCAGTTACAAACGTGAAAAAAACGCCAAAACCTCAAATAGCAAACGAACAAACAAAAGGCTCTACTCAAGATACAAGTGTACAAAATACACCATCAACACCAGCCGAAACAACAACGAACGTTGCTCGAAAACAATCCTGGAAAGCAAACAGAGCGTCCGAGCTGCGATGTGCTTCCCCGCCAGTTATGGGTGTCAACGGACTAATGGGTCGTCGTATCATAACACCCATTGTAAAGCGATCACAGCGCGACCAGACGGGACATGAGATCAGGAACACGGAATCCAATCTGGATAATAAGTCAACATCTGAATTGCCAATGACCAGCAATGCAAGTTCTCCGGCACCAACGACGAATTCAGGGTCATCTCCCGATCGGAATCAGGGTAGTTTATCGTCGCAAGCCGTAGAAAATGGTCATAGCAAGCAAACGCTCGGAAAACGATCACTGACGAAGCGACGAGAGGGGAATGAAGATAGCAATAACGCGTCTGTAGATGGGATGAACCCGGCAAAGTCCGGTGGTGGCGACGGTCAGCATGTGTATCACACGGAAGGTGAGGCTAGTTTTGATATCAAATGTTAACCATTTTCCTCATGCAGACAACTGTTGGACACATTTACCAATTGGGAAAATTGCTTATACTAAGCAATTTCTTCTTTTGCCACAATGTTTTCAATTTTATTCTATAACGATTTTTGTATAGAGATTTTCCATATGTTTGACTACATGTTTTCAAAGTTGTCTGCTGCAGATTTGTCGTTACAAGTGGGAAAAGGTTAATACTCGCCGTTATTAAAAAAAAACGACTTTTGTATATGAGCAGAGGAAAATGGTTCATCGGACATGTGAAATCGCTTGTCCATCTACTCCGCATCGTGAGAATATACACAATTTGACAGAAAATTATAACAAATAACATGTGAACAGTGCATATCTAGATCAAGGTGTACGGGTGAGCAATCTGATCGAGATCTACACTGTTAACTAAAGAAACCTAGGCTCATACATTACCTCAATCTGATCTGTTTTTCGATTATTTACTAGAATATGTTTTATGATCCGTTCATTGGATTTCGAACAGTGCAGAACCTGATCATATACAGATATTATTCTGTTTCTACACTCGTTCCACATATCCATGGTGAAATGCTATTGTGTTGTGTTTGTTATATTCCTTTTGACTTGAAAGCATCTTGTTGAAGAAAATAGCATAGAATTCTTGAACGGAATAAACTTACATTTTAGTCCAGAAATAAATTACTGAACATCCATTCTATGACATGGTAAGAAACCCCGTCCCCTGCAGCTGTGTCAGAGGTGGGTTGGTTAAAGCAAAACAAAACATGATCGGCCAATCACAGCAGTACTTGTAAAACTCGTTTGGTCATCTTTGTTTCAATGACATCCACGACTTCATGGACACATCTGCAGTTGCCATTCTATTTTTTTTTTTTTTCAATACGTGAGGCGATATGAGAAACAACACTGGTGTTTTTCTCTACCCTTATACTTAATTGTCCGTTTCGTTTACAAAATTATCTTTTTCTTTTACGGAATGATTCGATTTCTGAAGTCTAAAAGGCTCTTATGTAAGGAGTAAGAGCAATCATGTATTGATGTCTTGAATGGAAAAAGGGAAACCGGTTTCGGTCATTCATTCTTACCGATCATAGACTTGGCAAAGGTCATTATGACTCACATCGTTTACAGTCAAATGTAGGAAAATAGTTAGTTGTCTGCGTACATTTGCTATGATGAGTGCTGATGACAGACATAAAACATACGGCTCGGTGAACTACTGATTACTTAACACTCACTCTGATCATTCATTCAATTACTTATTTGGGTGAGCTATCACAAGGAAATCTCGACATTCATGCTCTGAAAAACCAGTATTAGTGTCATAAGTGTAGATCTATAAGGATAGGGGGTGAAAACAGATTGTCCAGAGACAATGAAACATATACAGTTGGCAATCATAAACAGTGTAGTTTCAGATCAACCTGCATACATGGTGTCTTATAAGGATCTAAACAAGGAGATATAATATTCTAACAAACTTATGTAAGGAGTATGTGAGTGTAGAACCTGATCTGAACATACACTGTTTACGACTAGCGTGTTTTTGACAAGCATAAAGCAACATCTGGTTGTGCAAAGCTGTCTGACCCAAATGCAAAATTTTAGCCAAAACGTCTCTTAAAATGGGCCGGTGGTATAGTGGTTAATACGCTGAACTGTCAATCCAGCGGTCTGGGTTTTAGATTTTTCTGATGTGCTTTTAAGTGTCTCCTAGCAACTAAAGGTCAAGTACTGGTCCTTTCAAGGACAAAGGGCTTCGTGTGTATCGGTGCTATACACTGAGCACGTTAATGAACCAAGGGGTATTTTTTTTTAAAAGAGCTAGGGTATCACAGCCGGATGTGTCAGATGCTTTCAAATGTTAGTAGTATACAATATCAAACGGGCCTATAGAAGCTATAATTGTATGCTCAATCAAAGCAATTGGACTCTATGATTCTTTAACATTAATACCTCCTGGGACTTTTAAACGAACAGTACCGTGCATGACCAAACGGTGCGGATACGCTGGTTAATCTGGATCGACAGTGTGTGTGTGTGTGTCCATGGCATGGCTAGTTGTCGTAAAACACGACTTTTATTCAGTAAGACTGGCCTAGGATGGACATGTCTCAATTTTGTTTATACAATCTTTTCAGCAAAACCGAATAAAAAAGGTTTAAGTACATCGACGCCGAAAAAGCAGGAAGCGCCCGGCGAATTCAAAATGTCACCGTATAAATCCAGTCAGACACAGAATATTCCTGCTCGACGCAAACTTCTTGGGGAAGAAGAGACTCATGCTCACAACGTTACTGAAGAATTCACGATAGAAGATGAGGAGATAGTGAGATCGTTTCATGATGGTGCTGCTGCTTTCTTGGAGACGGTAGACGTCGACAACATGGTGGAACAAGAAATAACTGTCGAGAACGTGGAGTCATTCGGCGACGACATAGAAGACGGCCAGTATGCCATATATGCTAGAACTGCTGACAAAAAAGCTAACAAGTTAAGAGAAAGATTTAACAAACCGCTCGACGGTAACAAATCGTTTAATTCAACGTTCAACACGACTTTCGATAGTAACGCTACCGGTAATGACACACGTAACATGTCTGATATGTCAACATCATTCACGAGTTACATTGAGACGAACAATACCATGAATCTGAGTAGTTACGAGGTCAAACCAGGTCACGGGGACAGACCAAACAGGAAGAAACTAGAGGCGGAGATTAAACCAAAGAAGAAGAAAACGCGCGGGACACCAAACCAACATTTGGAACCAACATCGGCATCCAAGGTGAACGCGAGTTCTAGTTTTCACGTTGAAAATTATGAAGCGCGTGGTACCAATGCAAAGGATTGTTCTAAAAACATCTGTTTTAAAGATGACAACAGTGATGTTAAAATAGTACATAAATCTGACGATCAAAGTGACCGCAATAATGCAAAAAATACCAAAAAGAAAGAATTCGAAGCCAAACCGATGGATTACACACGCTGGCAGAAGATTGATCAGCGTGAAATGAACATGGTGCCGGATCAGGTCCACTACCGAAACGATTCGAAACTGAAGGATGTAGAGGATATGTACAGTGTATCGGGCGGCAAGACCAAGAAAAAGAAGAAAAGGAAAGACAAAAAGACGAAAGGCGTAAAACCGAGAGGGGAGAAACAGTCGGACGATGAGGACTGGGGCATCATGGATGTGGATTAATACTGGTGACATTATTTAAAGTTGCGAATTAACGGTTTTATGATTATCTTTCGACTAAAGTATTGTTTAGTTTTTATTCACAGTGAAATTTCAGCCAGTTAATTGGTATACATGTAGATGTATAAGTAGCACTTGATCTGTGAGGTCATGACCTTTTTGAAAATATACAGTTTTACACACACGTTTTCAATGTATTCATGCCATGACAGCAGTATCACAGACTTAATGTAAAACCACTATATCATTAGTTGAATGTTAACTTACTAATTAAAATATATTTATTTATAAAGGTTATAAATAGCTCACAGATCAAATTATATTTATAATTATATCACAATAAAGTGTCTGTTTGTGATAAAGTTCAATACCCGTAAAGATAAATCAATATATGATATGCTTTATACCCTTGAATATTTTGCAGATGACTTTGAAAACATATAAATAAGAATTTGGCAAATCTCTTAACATGATAATTGTATTGTTGAAAAGAGCTGAAAACATTGTGGCAAAAGGAGAAAATGCTTATTATAAGCAATATCTTCTTGTGTGACAATGTTTTCAAGTCGTCTACTGCAGATAGTTCAAAAAGCATCTTTTGTGGGAAATGGTAACCATTTCTCTGATATGAAATTTGTTTCAACTGTTTTTCAACCACCGGAGGAAAAATAGGTACTCTCTGTAAATTTGGAAGTGTAAGTTGAAAACATTGGGCAAAAAGAGAAATTGCATTTGACGCAATCATTTCTTTTTCCCAAAATGTTTTCAAAAATCTCTGCTGAAGAGTCACCAAATGTCGTCTGCATCATAAGAAAAGGGTCAACATATTTCTTAAAATATTTCATTAATTACCTTTGGATAATATTTTAACATGATTATCTCATTTCCTGACATTGAAAACTTTTGACAACTTTGCAGCAGACAACATTTTTAAAATATTGTAGTGAAATATGAAAATGGATGAAAAAGAACAATTTCTTCTTTACCCACAATGTTTTCAACTCTGATTCTAGCTTAGGCTACTATTCTTCCAATAGTCCAGATGTTTCAATTTTGTCTACAAATGTTTTCAAAGCTCGTGTCTAAAAATATATATGTTTGGCAAATTATAACTTTCTATTGGGGCTTAGTGCATTGTAAAATCTGGATAAATTTGGCATTAAAACAAAAAACAAGTCTAACAGCAATATAGAGTCCTTCTTTTATTATTCTCATTATAATCACATGACTATCATGTGACTATGGACCAGACTGGTAATATGTATATTGTAATACGGCAAAAAAAATCCATGGGATGTAAATTTAGGCTAACTACTTTCATACTAACCAACCAGTCTGTACAAATAACCACCTTTAATTGACATCAATATAATCACAACTTCATGGCAGAGTCAAAAACTCAACTATTTTGAAGCTGCATTCTGGTAGACCTAATTGCATAGGTACATGTTAATCAGAATGGTTGATAAATAATAGGCGAGCAATTATTGCTTCATAGAAAATGTACACATTCGGGTAACCAAGTTCAAAATATGCCAATGTAGTAAGCTCAAATTTGAAAATCCATAGAAAAGTTATCACTATATAATGAAAGAGTCTATGGTGTATATATATCTAAAAGAAATGTTAATTCAATCAACTTTTCCCACATTTCACAGATATGCAGCAAACGACTTTGAAAACAACTAGCGAAGAAAAATGGAAATCACTCTAAATACAAGTATGATTTTTAAATAGTTGAAAACATTGTGGCAATTTCACCTTATAAAGTCATCTGCTGCAGATTCAACGATATGCCTTGGTATGTGGGAAAGGGTTAAAAATGACTGTCAGTAGTATGTCCATTCCTTGACCCCTTTTCCCTCTTAATCACTAATTTTAGACTTCAGCCAAATCTAGCTCTGTAACACAGCACTCTAATATAGAGCACAAGTATCATCATTCATACACTGCACAACCTGTCTGGGCAACTGTTGAACACATTGAAGGAACAGAAAAGATTGCTCATTACAACCAATTTGTGTATTCCCACAATGTTTTCAACACAATCCCGAAAAAAACCTACATGTTTTTTGTCCATATTTTTCATTTGCTTTGTGTTAGAATAGGGAAACTATTAAAATGGCGCTATAAAGCAGCTTTTACTCAACAGGTGTGGTTTCTTAATTAAAATGGCGCTATAAAGCAGCTTTTACTCAACAGGTGTGGTTTCTTAATTTTTCTACAAGGTCATTATTCAGCAGTCTAACACAACAGCAAAGAATTGTCAATGTCCATGTTTATAAATGCGATAATGGCTACTCTTTCTATACCATTTTTCACTTAATAAAACAGTGCAGAAAATGTAGCTGTTATACACATAGGTTGTTTTGTTGCAGGAAAAGAGGTATAAAGAATGACACACAAAAATACACACACACACGTTTTAAGTGGAGGGGTTACACAACTAACTTTCCTGATACAATGTTTAAACAGTCAATGAAATAACAAAGGAAAACGTCACAACTTCTTGGCTATGAACCTTCGGAGCTTTTGTAAAATTGATAAATAAAAGACTATGAAGGTAGACAGCAAAACTTGCTCTCCATGGTCTGTGAGGTTAATTTTGCCAAATCAATACAATTTGAAGAAAGCTGATAGATAATAAACCAAATCTGGCTGCTTAGTTAACCCTTTCCCACTTAGTTTTGCAGCAGACGACTTTGAAAACATACCCCCTAAAAAATGGTAACTTCCTTAAAATGAAAGAACAATGATCAAATAGATTTCAAAACATGGTGACAAAAGGAGAAATTTATCGTTTTGAGAAACTTCTTCTTTTGTTGCCATGATTTCAAAATGCCATCTGCTGCAGAGGCATCAGAAAGCGTCTATATGAGGGAAAGGGTTAAATATAAACTTTTATACAATCATAATCGTTTGACCTATTGGTACAGATAAAGACTTCTCAAGGAAAAGGTTTCGAGAATTTGATCCTGATTTTTTTTTGAGAACACTATTTGATCCTGATTTTATTGGAGAACACTATTTGATCTCCACGTACTTTCCCAAAGGTCAAGATAAGGAAGAATACCCAAGTGTTTGTCCTGCAATTTAAACCTTATTACTTATTTAAACCCCATGTTGCTGGTAAGCAATTCTTTTGAGTACTAACAGCATAGGGTTAAGAGGTCAAAGAAGGAGTTGATGCTTTTTCAAAATATATCATATCTGCAGCAGACGAATTTTAAATAATCTATAGAAAATTATGGAAACACCCCTGAAAATAATAGTTTTTATTATTTAATAAAGTTGAAAACATTGTAGCAAAATGAGAAAATGCTCGTTATGAGCAATTTCTTCTTTTGCCACAATGTTTTTCGGAAGTTGTCTGCTGCAGATGCATCAGATCGTGTATACAATTGCAAAAGGGTTAAGAATATAAAATACGCATCTCATCAATAGTTTTGCTATGGATTACATTTCACTAGGACAAGCCATTAGTTAAATATGGGTCGGTCAATGAGGGTGAAGATAATGCTTACATACAGAAGAATGGTGGTTAATTATAAAGCAACGACAAACTCCAAGCTTCTGCCTCGACTTGCCCTTGCCCTCATTTCCCAATGAATGTAGGCCACTTATATCAAAGAGGTATTTGGCCACCTTTTACCTCATATAGAGCCTTTCTGATGCCTCTGCAGCAGAACGCTTTTTGAAAACAAAGTGACAAAGGAAGAAATTGCACAAAACGTGCAATTTCTCCTTTTGCCACAATGTTTTCAACTTTTAGCCATAGGTTATCCATTCAATAATAGAAATTGTCTATGTTTTGACAAAATATGTTCAAAGTCATCTGCTCCAGAATTGTTGTATGAGGGAAAGAGTTAAATAGAGGACTTAGAATCAACAAATACGTAACGCATCCAACACATCAGACAAATTTTGAAAATATTATTTCAAAAGGGACAACTCTTCAATAGGGAGTAATTTCTCTACTTTGATCAATGTTTCCAAGAGATATCTGAGAAGTGTCAAACGACTTCAATATCCAAGTAAGTGACATTACTATAATATATGTAATGGAAATAATATTATTTTAGTCCTGATATGTATAATAGAGATCGACCCACTAGCTGCAAATAAGTTGGGCCCCAATCTATAAAAACATTCTCAACGTTCAGATATGAACGCTATGCCCCAAATAAGTAGTCTGATTGGTAAATTTGTAGAATAAATTTTTCTCCTTACATATCACATACTTGAAAACAAATTCTGAGCATCAATTACATTTAATAGTTTTGGAACAAGATGTTTAAAATTCTGAAAAATGTACCCGGTATGTAAAAAATACTCTCTTCATAATTTATCTTGGGTGTTTTCAAGTTGTAAGAGTACAGCACATATTAGATAATGGGTCATCAACACTACATGTCCTACAGGGGATACAAAACAACTACTATTTGAGCCGCGTCTGGCAATTAGGGGGTCTTGTTGAAAACGTGTGATATGATCATATAAAGGGGTCTGGCAGTGAATTTCGTGTAAGTACTATTCTTGGTCTCTTTATAGTACATGTAAGGGTAGACGGCTATGGTGATATTGCAGGTATGCACAACAGTCTTCCTAGTATGCAGATGCATTAACCTTTTCCCACATGTAGAAACATTTTGACGTTTCTGCATCAGACAACTTTTGAAAATATTGGGGCAAAAGATAACTTCTCCTTTTTGCCTCTATTTTTTCAATTAT
Source organism: Clinocardium nuttallii (assembly GCA_031471495.1). NCBI lineage: Eukaryota > Metazoa > Mollusca > Bivalvia > Cardiida > Cardiidae > Clinocardium > Clinocardium nuttallii. Next base: position 11,939 of record JAUELF010228535.1, read on the forward strand.
AATCAACTTTAAATTATACAGATTTTCCATACTGTTGCCTCAGTTATTAGTCATCTGTTGCAAATTTCCGGTATATAGGAAAGTATTTTAAAGACCCAAAATAACTAGACGGGGCTCTTTTTACATATATTCCTATATTACGATGAAATACAAAAGATCATTTATAAAATATCAGCAAATACTGGAAGCACAATCTAGCTGCAAAGTTACAAATTGAAAAGATGGAAACATGATTCTCTGGGGAAAAAATGAATAATCTTACAGAGAAAATATAGTTAAAGATTTAATGAAAAGAAGAAAATATTGAACAATTTGCATTGAAATACCACAAAGTATTGCTTTAATGAATTAATGCTATAAAATAAAGACTGAATGCAAAATGGCAATTATAAAGTGACTTCAGTCAAGTGGAACATAGCTACTTTATATGCAGCAGATGACTTTGAAAACATCACAACATATTGAAACAGCATATAAATGAAAGCATATTTGTTCAAAATATATGATAGACACTGTTGCAAAGTGTTTTGTGCAACTTCTCCTTTCGTCACAATGTTTTCAAAAGTTGTCTGCTGCAGGCGTCAGAAAGCGTGTGTATGTGAGAAAGGGTTAAGCAAGGTTATGGATATATACCAGGAATTTGACATGGGAGAAAACCGATTGCCCTGACAATATGAAATGATTCATATATGTTATATTTGCGTCATGAAAGCGTCATAAATACAGCCTCTTTTATCAAAATGATGGCATGATTCAGTAGAAATGACATCTATTTCCATATGTAATATATAACTTATTTGCCATTTGACGACTTTGAACATATTTTGTCAACAAATAGAAAATCTCTATAACTGAATGGATAACCTGTGACTAAAAGTGGAAATCATTGTGGCAAAAGCAGAAATTGCTTGTTTTGAGCTATTTCTACTTTTGTCACTATGATTTCAAAGAGCTGTCTGCTGCAGAGGCATTAGAATGCGTCTATATGAGGGAAAGCTTTAATTCAATTCCCCTCTTTACTGACGCATCTGCTAAAGACGACTTTTGAAACATTGTGGCAAACGTTGAAATAAAGAAATTTCCCTCTTTGCCACAAAATTATCAAATCTATTTAATAATGACATTATTTTCATTTCTAAAGTTTGCCTATTTTTGATCAGGTTTTCAAAGTCGTCTCCTATTGCCACAATGTTTCCAACTCCATTAAATAATTCTAGTTTCATTCTAGAGATTTTCCATATTTTTACCAATTTATTTTCAAAGTTGTCTGCTCCTAATTTACTGTCTGTGGCAAATGTGTATCAATATGTATTAACTACTATAATGTACATATATGTATATTGCTGTATGTTCTTTGCCACATTACATTTGAAGTGGTTTGTAAATGTCCAAAGGCATGTTTTTATGCCGATTGCTATTTAAGTTGAGTTGAGCTCATAGGTTTTTTTTTTTTTGCCACTTTATTAAATGAAATATTTCTTTCATTCAGAGAATTTTCAATATTTTTGGCTAAATTTGTTCCAACTCCTCTGTTTGTTGCATGTGTGTACATGCTTAATTATACTATTTTGGTAATATTTATCACACTTCGATACCGTTACGCCTTCCTAAGTATAAAAGACTTATGAACCTCTCCTGCTGATAAAACATTGTGTTAATTGCTTCTGATCAACTACACTTTCAGCCAGAAATTTGATTTTTTTTAAATTTGCGACAAAAGCAAGAAAATCAAAGCAACCAAAACTATCAAGTTTTATATTAATTACAATGAAGTTGAATTGAAAGTTAAACTTACAAAACTGAAAGCCCTATAATTCATTATGAAATGTAGAAGAAAATATATACCATACACCAGGGCTCCGGAAATTTTGAACTCTCAATCGGTCCGGGTGAAATACTTTTTTTGGG
>JAUELF010228546.1:0-13844 GCA_031471495.1 Clinocardium nuttallii
ATGAATATTTTACCTATCAGAGTTCTCTCCAATTATAAAATTGAAATATGACCATAAGGACTGATGCCAGTCTATAAATCAGTATATATTCCCAGGTTCTTACACAATTCGGTAGTTCGGTGTAATACAATATATTTTAACATTTAACATATCAGTCTGAACGAGAACTCGAGTTCACTGCATGTTAGTAAAGATTAGAACTGCCAGCGAAACAATTACATTATATAAACATAATGAAGCGTTCAACTATTTCCCACATACAACATCTCTGCAGTAGACGATTGTGAAAACATCGTGATAAAACTATGGAAACAAACTGTAAGGGGTAAGAAATACTCGTTATGGCAGATTTCTCATTTTGACACATATTTCAAAAGTCGCCAGCTGCAAATGAGTCAATTAATAAAAGCATGTGGGAAAGGGTTGTATACACAAATACATGCATGGTGCGTCGTCTGCCATTACGAAGTTATAGTCGATTCAATGGATAGTTTAAAATATCCTCAACATTAAACAGCTTTTTCAGTCATACGGACGAAATAAATAAGAATGTTTTTTTCATTCGTTAAACATTAAGGGTTATAAACAAAGTGACGTTTGTTGAGCAAGTTCAGACGAGACGCATGCATAACAAATGAGCGCATGATGTAGAAATAACCCAGCCCTCTTCCCTTGATTATAAATTTATAAATCAATTACCTAGCAATGGAGTAATTATATCGATTTATCATCTGTGTCACATCCTGGGAATACCGACCCGCCGCGCTAAATAAGGGCTGGAGACTTTACAAATGGTAGAAATGGCTACCCTTCTTGGCGCTCATGGCTGCGGGGTTAGCATAACAACTGACTGGCTGGTGTCGGGATAAATGGACAAGTAGTTTCCGACCAAGGACGACTAAGCCCAGCCATCGCCGCCAAGAAAGCTAACTAAACATACGACAATTCTGCAGCAGACGACTTTGAACATATTTTGTCAAAAAATAGAAAATCTCTATAATTGAATGGATGACACATGACAAAAAGTGGAAAATATTATGGCAAAAGGAGAAATTGCTCACTATGTTTTCAAAAAGCCGCCTGCTGCAGAGGCGTCAGAAAGCGTATATATGAGGAAAGGGTTAATGTATGTATAGTAACTTTTGGTAAGTAATATTCGTCTTACGCGGGTAATATATTTATTGCATATTATTTTCAGTAATAAAAAGAGTTGACATGGTGCATGGTTGATTGAGGTAACTGTTTCTGATTGCTTAAATCCATAACCCTTTACTGTTTACCAGTTTATAAGTAAAGAAGTTTGGTTTTAAAGTCCTTTATAAATAATAAGTTAGAATGAGACGATTATCTGTATAGACTTGGGATTTCTTAAAGTGGCAAACATAAACTCAATTGTGTCTGTTATTCAATAATTCTGATAACAATAAAATGTAGACGTTTTAATTTTCATAGATATATTCTGAGATGTATAAGCAGTGTGAGTAATATTCAAGTTTCATAGATCCAATATGCAAATAAGATGTAGTATTTTAACCAATAAAAACGATATGCTCTATCCGGGACACTTGATTGATAAAAGCGGTTTCTGCATCAAAAACAAAACAAAAGACATGTACCTGTGATGTTTGAGAACCGGGTAGTGTTTGATGAATAATAGTTTGTTTGTTTGTGATGCGTGACGATGGATGCATCCTAAAATACGATTTCGAACCTATGAATTGTGAAGAGTTATAAATATCTGCGTCAGTCAAATACATGCAATTCTTCATTGGCAAACGGTAAGCCTCAAGCGAGTCTGAACCGTTAAATTGTCTCTCCAAAACCCTAATGTCAAACTAAAATTGTATGGAAAATGTATAAAATGCCTACTGACAAAATAGTGGAATATTAGTCACAATGAAGCCCTCTAATACAACGTACGGTTTGTTGTTTAAGACGTCAGTTAATGATGAAATCATGTCTGTGAGACCACCTCGTCAGTATGCATGTCAATAGTGAAAACAACGCCTGAAATCGATGACAGTCTTTATGGGATTTGCAAACAAGACTTTATATGTATTTGTTACTGTGGTGTTTGACAACAGTTATTAAGATACACCACGGTATTCCTAAATTACCATAACTTTTGACATTATCTTTTCTGATACCGATACATCCGTCGTAATGATATCCCTGTGACTCTGCGAGCCAATGACAGAAGTTGTTTCTACCATGTTGTGAGCATTTTGATCGGATTGAATCAGTCTTGCAATATGCTTTTAATAACAAAAACTTTCTCTGTTGTATGCCGTACAATAGAACTTTAGAAATGAAAAAACTGTTTGCGTGTGGCGCGTGTTTTTAATTCTAGAATTTAATAGCTTATTCTATTAACAATATAATGATTAACAGATCATCATTGAAATATCGACACGTTATTTTCAGATTTGTTAAAATCAAACAGATTTTGTTTAGACGGGAATTTGTACTTCTTATGATAGATGAACATGATGATCGATATAATGCTAATAAAATTGAGAGAAGGAGAAACTAGAGAAAATGCCAATCTATTCTTTACGTCACTGACAATTCTAGGAATATGAAGATTTAAAAAATATATTCAGTCGAGCAGCCAACAGTAACGAGCATGATAAGACGGCGCGAATTCGATAGTTGGTCTCGCTCTATACTGGTGACACCGTCTTCATAAAATAGATTCCAGCAGTCAAAAGGTTGAAACAATATTGGATTACAAGCTTTTAAATAGTTTTAAAGAGCATTGGTTCAAAAAGGAACAAGGAGCCTACGAGGCTAGTATCGCTCTACTGCCATTAGGCAAAAAATATATCTCCAAACATTGCATGTTGGTAAAGGTTTAAAAAGACAAGAGGGTCGAGATGGCCCTATATCTATCAGCTGAATATGTTTAAAGTGTTTACCTAAACGAGTCTATGTAAAATACGTGATCCCCAGGGTGGGGTCATTTTTTAACCAGGGCTATGATTTGAACATTCTTGGAAGAGGTCAACTAGATAAGGCTACATACAAAATAGCAAAAGCCTGGACATTATACCTTTAGATAAGAAGTTTTTAAAGTGTCTCCTTATACGAGTCTTTGTAAAACGAGTGACCCCCGGGAGGACTCATTTTTAACCATAGGGCTATAAATTGGACAATGGTGGTAGAGGTCCATTTGATGAAGCTACATACCAAATATCAAAGGCCTTGACCTTCTACTTTTAGTCAAAATGATTCTTAAAGATTTTCCCTATACGAGTCAATGTAAAACAAGTGACTTGAACAATCTTAATAGAGGTCCACTAGATGATACTTTATACTAAATATCAAAGACCTGGGCCTTCTTCTTTCAGACAAGAAGATGTGTTAAGTTGTTTGTCTATACGAGTCTATGTAAAACAAGTGACCGCCGGGGAGCGGCCATATTTGACCCCAAGGCTATAATTTGAACAATATTGGTAAAGTTGCACTAGATGATGCTACATACTAAATATAAAAGGCCTGTGCCTTCTACTTTCAGAAAAGAAGACTTTTTAAGATTTTTCCCTATACGAGTCTATGTAAAACAAGTGACCCCCGGGAGGGGCCATTTTTTAACCCCAGGGCTATAATTTGAACAATCTTGTTAGAGGTCCACTAGATGATACTACATACTAAATATCAAAGGACTGGGCTTTCTACTTTCAGACAAGAATAAGTTTTGGTTAATTTCCACTTTTTTGATGCCCTGGCAACAAGAGTTCTCAATGGAATTTAAATCTTTGAACAAGTTTGAAAGAGGTCCACCAAAGGAACATTTCTGTGAAGTTTGCTTGAAATTAATCATGTGGTTAAGGAGGAGATTATCTAAATGTTAACAACGGGCGACGGACGACGGACAAAAAGTGATCAGAATAGCTCACCTTGGGCCTTTGGCTCAGGTGGCTCAGGTAATCTAAAAAAAGACATGTAAGGAACAAGTAAAATTTACCCGTCTTCAGACAAGACACTCAGTGAAACAGGGCTTTCGGATAACCATAACTTCAAACGTTACCTGCTGTGAAACTCAAAAAGTCATAATAGTGGGATATCAGGACCAATCCGAAACATACCAGGCTTAAACGCTCTGGAATAAATGCATCTTAAGCCTTCCCTATCTAGTATTTACAGACGTAATTCGGAGAAACTGCGGAAGTCGATTTTTGAAAGGATGGGCAATTTCCTTTGTCACAATCTTTTAATTCAATTATGATACTATCATGCATTTATAAAGATTCTTAACATCTTTGCCTTCATGTTTTCAAAGTCGTCTACTGCAGATTTGTCGTATGTAGGAAAGGCTAAACTTGTGAGACTTTTCTAAATTAGTTATGTCCACTCTCTAGCTTGAGCAGTCCTTGTCCAGTTCTCACCAGTTCTCCAGGTATATAGGATAAGGTCTAGGACAAGGGATGTGAACAGGTTTCTGCACTATATGTCTTTTATTATTCAACCAAACCTTATGTTGGTGAAACTACAAAATGTCTCAATTGAGCAGCCATATTATCGGGTTATAAGGTCAAACAATGATGTAAATACAGTGTTTATCTTGAGTTCGCTGAAGGAATAATGTTTAGGCCATTTAAGAATGTAAGGCAGATTGCCTCACAAAGCTTTTAGATCATATATGGTCCCTTGTCAGGGGTATATGACAGTTTTAGCACTCCTCTTTCAAGTGGTATGACACCAGACAGTAACAGCAGTAAACTCCCCCATCAACATACAAACTGTCAAGTACAGGAGCAACGCTTCTATCGGCCTTGCTTCCATAATGCAAGTCAACAATCAACTAATCCTCCATTACACGCATGGAACCTAAATAGACATATATCAAGAAAGGCAAGTGTATACAAACAACCAGTCAGGTATCGGTCAGAGGAATAACTCCTATAATAAAGATGACATCAGATTGTTTAACCAACCAACAAAGAGCACTACTCAATGTATATCTCGGCAAATACGCCAGCAGTCCACAATGGCATCCCTCAGCTTGTACCTGAAATATATGAATCTATAATATTTGACAATAAATACTCAGACCAGACTAATGACCAAGATAATAAACCAAATTCAGAAAATAATCATACAGCCAGAGACCCCCTTTTTAGAACACGGCCGAGCCTCGACGAACAAAGGAATGAAAAGGAAATCAATAAAGGAATATTACATGTACAGAACACAAACTCTAACCAGATATATCTGAAGCAAGTGCTTCAAAAATGGTACAAAAACACTCCTTTGAAAAGAATAAATTGCAAAACATTTCTACTTCTCATAATTTTTAATGTTGAAGCCAAGTCAGCAAATGATAGAACGGACACTTGATGTATTAGGGTTTTACGCCGCTTTCATCATTATTTCTAGAACGGACACATATATCTTTATCAAAAGTATGGGCTGCGGAGGAGTAGTTGTCTTCCGGAGAACTGATTGAGACCATGCTATCAAATAGATGCCAGATGGAAATGAGAGAACTACAGTTTTAACTCTTAACATAAAAGAGCTCCCATATGTATTATCAACACGTATGTGCCCTAAAATAATAAAAACAGTAACGAACCATATACAGATAAGTTGTCTCAGCTGGAAGAAATAAAACTCAAATAACAGAAAGATTATGATATAAATTACTATGTGGTCATATGAACGCTTCAGATTGTGATACTCCATCTTTAAGAGATTCAAGGACGAAAACCAACTACATCTAGTAGAAGATTTTCCAAATAAAAATACTTTCTAACATCACAATTGATTATACAAATCCCAGGTAGAATACTTTCTGCACAAAAGCAACAGCGATACCTTAAACTTTAAGGTAAACAGTGTAGATACGGAACTGCTTTTAAAATGTCTCCATATATACTTGTATACGCGGTCATGAAATATACTTTCAAAAGGCCAAGCTAGACAATAATGTAGACAATAATGTAATACAATAATATAAGTAATCAAGCCTCCATTGTGAAAAATCTAACTGAAATAGACATAAACAATCTGAATCACCAACCGATGAAATAAAAAGGCTGACAAACCTTTTCCACCAAATTATAGAAAAGAGTTAACAAAAAAAATGTTGGAAGGGGAATCTGGAATTATGAAATTAGCCAGGCTTCAAAAGATTCTAACCAAAAATTCTTGGAAATTTTTAAAATACACAACATGATGAGAAAACACAAGAACTGGTAACAGTTAAAAGACAATTAAGGAGTGCAAAAAGACGGGCAAATGCCTTCACAGAACGACACCAAGCTATTTCACCAACTTGTACAAAACCAAAGAAAGTCAAGAAACACCACAGACATTATGATTTTTAACAATAAAGAGAAGACAGAACCTGAAAGTATACCAGAAGGGATGGAAACGTTACTTTGAAGAACTGTATAACTGTAAGACAGCTGACAATGAATATATATCTACAATAATGAGAGACTAACCCTTGCCACAATACAAAATGATATAACTGAACAATTAGAAATCAACAGAAATGAGGAAATAAAGCAGACAACTACACAGGTAGTTAGAATGTCTATAAAAAACTTAAATCTGGAAAGAGCCCAGGAGCTGATGGAATCTCAGCTGAACACTACAAAAAGATGCCAGTAGAACTACTACAATATATTTTTTAACATCCTTAACCTCGTCTTTACCGAGAAGGATGTCCTTCCGATAGTGAAATAAGGCGTATTCACATGTGTTCTTAAAATCGGTAAAGATAAGACGTACCCGGAAAACTACAGGGGCATAACCGTAACAAACTGCTTCTCCACCTTAATAGATAGCATACTCATAGACAGAATAGAACCCAAACCACTACCACAACAAAGTAAGCTCCCACAGGGTTTCACAGAAAAATCCTTTTCACTGACCGCGGTGTTTATTGTGACACAAAGCGATGACAACTGTATGAGGAAATACGTACACAGCTAGTACTTTTGACATTAAATGCACAGAAAGTATTCGACAAACTGAGCCACAACAAATTGTATGATGATGGACATGGAAACATCTGGATTGTATTGAGAAACGCAAGAGTAACAGTGTATAAACTGTAATGTACAGAATATATAATAATAACATTTTAGAAGCCCTAGAATGAGCAGATATTGGAGTAACAATAGGCAACATTAATGGAGTGGCATCAACCTGCGCGGATGATATAGCCTTGCCTGCAAGCAAAAAGCATGGAGTACAATCATTGCTAGATATCTAGTATACGATTATACAAGGAAAAGACCTAGTAACAATAAATCCAAATAAATCCGATTAAGTGCCTCTAACTGGAATATGTGAGAAATTCTGAGTTAAATTAGGAAGTGTTGAAATAGAACAAAGCGCCGATACAAAACATTGAGGTATAATTAGAGACAAAGATAATGAAACCAATATAGAGGATATACTAAAAACAGAAAGGAAGTCTGTCTATGCAATTTTAGGACCAGGGCTACATGCACATAACTGAATCTCGCCTGTTGTTTCACTGAATACATGGCAAACATACGCAATACCGAGGAGCCTGCGTGGTATAGAGATATTGAATTATACAGCAACCGACATTCAAAAACTAGAACGACTACTACTACAGGTATGCCGACAGATACAATGACTGCCAAACCGTACAGCCAACGCTGCTGCCTACGTTATGCTTGATGTGGAAATATAAAAATATTCCAATATTTTAAACAGCATATGATACTATAAAAGTGCCAAGTTAAAATTGATTTACATGGATTTTTATCCAGCTATATTATATAATCAAACATAGCTTCTGGATATCTTTTTATTTGGAAGGCTCACGAAAGGTAGTCTGCCCTTTTTGTCAAGTTTAATCCACTCTGTTTGAAATGTTGAAGCATTATAAAAAGGCATATTGACTAAACATGTTTTATTGACAACTAAATCATACAAATACATATGTCTCTGGATAACATATGACCCATTCGCAGTCTCACTGTGGTGTAAACTGAAGGTCAACTGCTCAATTAGAATTAAGATTTCACGATAAACCCGTCTTCATTGGAAGCTTCCTGCAGGAATGCTTTGACATTTAGCACAAGGAGATTTTTAGACCTGCCAGTGTGTCCACATATCGAGATTTCTCTTTGTTCTTACTAAGTATATTAATTTATGGTAAATGACTTTAAAAACATCCCTTTTATACTCTATATACATGTGTGAATTTTACAAATTTATATAAAAAAAGACAAAAGCCGGTAATTAATTTAATGTATGTACATTTTTAGTTAAGCGAAATTCATACTGTATCTAGTCTAAACAGTAAAATAGAGAACCATTCTACTAGATTAGTTACCTGTCTCAACCGCTTTATTAATGTAATAGCTCTCAAACCGGTAACCAAAACAAGAGGGCCATGATGGCCCTATATCGCTCACCTGGTGTAATAGAACTTAAATGTTTTTCTTAGTTTTTACACTTTACATAATAAGGAAAGTAAGCTCCCCGCAACCTGGCGGCCATGTTTTTAACAGATCATAATTGTTTGAACAATCTTAGTTCTTACAGTTAGTTACCCAAGGAACATTTGTATCAAATTATTTTTAAATCGGGCCAGTACTTTTTAAAGTTTTAACAATGCACATATATGGAAACAAGCGCTTTGTGAAAAATAATTTTCAAATCGGGCCAGTACTTTTAGACAAGAAGATTTAAAAAAAAATCAACGGATCGGAAATATTTGAGCAATCTTGATAGAGGGTACCCCAAGGAACATTTGTGCAAAATAATTTTCAAATCAGGCCAGTACTTTTGGACAAGAAGATTTTAAAGTTTTAACAATGCACCTTTAAGGAAAATAAGCTCCGCCCCCTGGCGCGGCCATGTTTTTCAACGGATCGAAAATATTTGAACAAGGTTGGTAGAGGGTACCCCGGGGAACATTTGTGCACAATATTTTTCTCAAATCGGGCCAGTACTTTTGGCAAAGAAGATTATTTAAGATTTAGTATGTTTCCCCTTTTGTGATGCCGCAGCAACCAAAGTTCTACTTGGAATTAAATTCTTTGAACAACTTTGAAAGAGGACTACCTAACGACCATTCCTGTGAAGTTATTTTGAAATATGTCCAATGGTTTAGGAGGAGAAGTCATTTGTAGGAAATGGTTAACAGACGGACAGGCGACGACGACGACGGTCTCCGTTACGGTGGGTGACCACAAAAGCTCACGTTGCACTTCGTGCTTAGGTGAGCTAAAAAAGGCGCGCTTAATGTAGTCTGATATATTACGCAGTACTCCAGATTGAGAAGACGCTATATCTCGACGTTATTACGTCACTGTGTTGTATAATCACTTATGCTTTTATCCGTTATATTCGAGCATATCAATCTGCTCGTTTCCTTATCTGCTTAAATCGCTTTTCTCTGTGATGTAATTGCTTGGAGCTGGAACGAAAAAATGACGTTGCTCGTTCCACATTTTGATGAAACAATACATGAAAGTGGTGTTTTTGCAGTAATTTCTAACACCTTTACCTTTCATATTGTTATACCCATTCTATGTTTTGGGTCTTAATATCTCCACAGGAAACTTTCTCCAATAACAATTTATCTTAACACTATATCAGGTTATGGCCAAATAAATACACTTTTAAAATCATTGTGGCAAAAGGTTAAATTGCTCATCATAAGCTTAATTTTCTCCATTTACGGTTCCCACATGTATACGAGTACGATACATACTCTTTATGAGCCTCTGCAACAGATGACTTTTGATATCATTATGGCAAAAGGTTAAATTGCTCATAATGAGCTTAATTTTCTCCATTTACGGTGTTTACCATTTCCCACATGTATACGAGTATGAAACATTTCTGAGCCTCTGCAACAGACGAATTTTGAAATCATTGTGGCAAAATGTTCAATTGCTCAATTAATTAAAAGCCAATTTTGTGTCAGCTGCAAATATTGAAGCATACTAGGGTACTTTACGGGGTGGGATACAGTCAAATTGCTTGCAAACAAATGAAACTGTGTGTCTAGACTGAAACTGTGTGTCTAGACTGAAACTGGTCGATTTTACATGGAAACAAAGAAGGATTTGGTGCATTGTAACCTATAAATGTGCTGAATTTGTTGGAGTCTGACCTGTATGGTTTGTAAACAAACCACGCATGCCTGGGTGTCATTTTATGTCACGTTCTTAATTTGTTTTTCATTGACTTGACATTCTCTGTATGACACTTTGCTCGGAAAATGGCTTATCCAGAATTTAGACTCGGCGGATCCCGCTTTGATCAGGTAATTAGTACGTCGTCTATAATGTACTATATCTAGAGTTTGTAAGTGAAGCACCTGTGGTTGAGTTTAGACTGGAATCCGTCCCTTTTGTTAGAATACTGTATTATTACTAGATATCGGCATGGAATAATATATTACCTCAATATCTATTTTTGTAGTAGCACACCTGAACACAGGTACATAATGTGTTTACACCCCTATATAGCAAATATATACCATGGGGTGCTGGATGTTTCGGTAAATGACAAGTTCGGTAAATTGGTAATATAGAGTAAACCCATTGGATGTTTCTGTAAAAAGGACTTTATATGTATGATAATAGTATACCTACCCATTCAACCTACTAGGTGTGAACAAACAACCAATTAACTGTTTATTTATATAATATTAGATGATATTGTAGACTCATTCATATATGTACCTGAACATTAGGTAATCCGTTCAAATCTTGATAATCTTTTACTTTGTTTAATTTTAGTGCACATTGGTCCAGGTTTCTGTATAGTCCAAGCCTTCTCTGACCCTAAACAGCCTTTTTTACGATTTTTGATATTTCGTTTTGCTGTGTAGCCGGAAAAAAAAAAGGCTTTTAGGTCTCGGACTAGTTTCTGTACTGTCTTGAGTCTGAGGTTGCTTTTAACTAGGTAACTCAAAATAATTCGAGGTTTCAGCTTTCTGTACTTGGAATGTTTTTCAAAATGCAAAATTAAAGTATTTACATTATTACTGCTAAAGTTGACCTCTTGTATAATGTAGAACAGGGTGACACTCGCCCTGTGTAGAACAGGGTGACACTCGCCCTGTGTAGAACAGGGTGACACTCCCCCTGTGTAGAACAGGGTGAGACTCGCCCTGTGTAGAACAGGGTGACACTCGCCCTGTGTAGAACAGGGTGACACTCGCCCTGTGTAGAAGCAGGCAAGTTAATGTAGAACAGGGTGACACTCGCCCTGTGTAGAACAGGGTGACACTCGCCCTGTGCAGAACAGGGTGACACTCCCCTGTGTAGAAGCAGGTAAGTTAATGTGCACATTTAGATAAGCAGCAATTTGCATGTTCTCAAATCATTAAACCCTATGTTGTGGGTACTGAGTGAGAAGGTTCTTTTGAGTACCCACATCATAGGGATGAGTTGAATAATAAGAGAGAATGATATTGTGGGGAAAAGAGCTGAAAACCCCACTTCATCTGGCCCTTTGCCCAGATTTTTATATAAGGCTACAGAAAGCCACAGAATGTCAAAGGTCAATAATAACCGTCATTGTTCTAGATATACATACCTTGACACATACTGCAATATGTTAATGTCAATAAATTGAGACTATCTGGCAATATGTAACACAATGTACACAATATGTAACACAATGTACACATTGTACACAATATGTAACACAATGTACACAATATGTAACACATTGAACACAATGTACACAATATGTAACACAATGTACACAATATGTAACACAATGTACACAATATGTACTGCCTCAAATATCATCTCCATGCTTACTAAAGGGATATGATATATTTGTTACATGACAGTGTAAACAAAAATTGACAAGTTGACTAGGGCCAGTACATATTTTTTAGCTATATATAGTGTAAATATAGACTATATTTACACTATATATAGCTCAAAAATACGTGCTGGCCCCCTGTGGGTGCTAGGGATCCAAATGGATACTGTTTTTTATAAAATTGTCTTTATAAGACAATTCTGCAGCAGACGACTTTGAACAGTTTTTGTAAAAAACATAGAAAACTCTATAATTGACTAAAAGGGGAAAACATTGTGGCAAAAGGACTTTAAGGAGAAATTGCACATTTTGTGCAATTACTTCTTTTGTCACTATGTTTTCAAAACCAGCCTGCGACAGAGGCGTCATAAAGCGTCTATATTAGGGAAAGGGTTAAACCTTCTATGATTAACAATTGAACAGTGCAGAGCCAGATTGTACTGTGTGGATGTGCTGGATGATCTTGATCTACAGAAGTTGTAATTTCTTTTTGTTTGGTCTTCTTAGAGTGCAACTCCTCTGATCTAAGTCTAAAATTCCTGCTTATTGATAAAAACTTGACGTTTAGCCATTTCCCACATATAGACTCTTTCTAATGCCTTTGCAGCAGACAACTTATAAAAATATTTTGGCAAAAGGAGAAATTGCTCAAAATGAGCTCTTTCTCCTTTTGCCACATTATTTTCAACTCTTTTAAATCTTTAAACTTTCATTAACAGATATTTTTGTCAAGATAATTTTAAGTTGTCGGCTGCAGAATTAAAATCAATCATATAGAAATAATTTTGGCAAAAAATATTGATAATCTCTATAAATTAAAACTAAACTATGGATAAAGATGTGGAAAGACGAATTTCTCATGATGAGCAATTTCTCCTTTTGCCACAATGTTTTCAAAAGTCATCTGCTGCTGAGGAATTCAGAAAAGATCTGTTTGTGGGAAAGGGTTAAGAACAAAATCTGACCTTAACCTGCCAGGATGAAAAATTCACCTATTCTATGTACAATAACATGTACAACTATGTCACTAATAATGTGTATTGGTTAAGAACTAGAGCATATAGAACCAAATACGCTGTGGTCGATAGGTTAGCATTATGCATATGATACCGGGTGTCCCAGGTTCGATCCCCAGTCGTGGGACGACAGTCATGGAGGAGCCCTTATGCAAAGTATATTTTCTAGCCTAGTACACAGAGATCTTGAATAAGTGAACTGTCCGTGATATAACTGAAATAATGTTGAAAGCAGCCCAAAAAAAGCATATAGAGCCATAATAAGTTGTATTAAGCAGACATGTTGAAACTTTTAATTTTTTTCAGAGAACCTACAATGGCCGCCTTAGACACCTGCTAGATTTAACAGACCCTAGGACATTATTTACTTCAGAGGTAGGACCATCCCTCTACCTTGTAATTCAAAAACAAAGCATCTGCAGCAGATGACTGAAAACATCTTTTCAAAAATATGGTAAATCTTGGTAAATGAAAGTATAAATCATTGAATGGAGTTGAAAACATTATGCCATCTACAGAATGAGCAAATTTGACCTTCAGCTACAATGTTTTTGAAACTTTTCAGCTGTCAAAATTTCAGAAGGTATCTGTATGTAGCCGAGGTATATGTATAAGGGGACACTTATACTGCGCCTGCTGGGGACTCAGGCCTGCTATTGAGCCAGCTTTTATAGCGAGGTGGTAGAGCGTTCGCCTTCGGATCAAGAGGTTCAAGCCCTGGTCATGTCGACCCTTTTAGGACAGTAACATGTATGTGGGAAAGGGTTTGACCACTGGAACCCATTTTCTGATATCTAAAGAGTAGAGTCATCTGACCAAGATACAGAGCTCTAGATAAGAAAGGTATTTCACATCCCCAAATCCTTATTTGAACCCTATGTTATGGGTACTCATAAGAATCATCTCAGTGAGATGATTCTTTTGAGTACCAACAACATAGGTTTTAGTGGAGTCAAAAGGGAGATATTGATGGAAAAAGACAGTTCACTCCTCTTTAACCCTTTCCCTCATATAGACGCTTTCTGACGCCTCTGCAGCAGACGG
>JAUELF010228556.1:0-13843 GCA_031471495.1 Clinocardium nuttallii
AGCACTCGAATCTGTAAAAATTGTCATTTTAATCAAATAGAATCAGAATATCATTTCCTTCTTATATGTCCAAAATATAAGATTGAATTAACATATATGCGAGAACAAATAAAACAAAATACACTGAAAATATGTTTTCATCTTTATTGTATCATAACTAAGTGTTTTGAAACAATCGCAACCGTCATATTGTCAATGTTAGCTACCCTAGTAACAACTTTTCCTCTTTTGTGAAACCTGAAAAACGAATAAAAATATAGTCGCCGGCTTCTACTGGTGACTAATAATTAGTAAATAAAGTTGAAACATTTCAACAAAAAGAAGAACTTTATCATCAAAAGCATGTTTTCCCTTTTCATCAATGTTTTCAACCGTCTTCTGAAATAGATGTGTTTGAATGCGTATGTCACTCACAGCGATTATTAAGAAGTGCCTAGAATAAACAATAATCCTTATGATGGTCGTCTAGCAAAACCTGAATTGCTTCATTCAACAGTCGTTAGTAGTCATTAGTAATATGCCCCTATCATTGCGATGTGCGATCACGCACCGACATGATATTACTTTTAACATTTTATCATAGTTGACCATGATAGGAGAAGTAATTATTACGATAAACTAAATGTAAATGCCTTTATCAAATTACAGTTTGTGAGTGAATTGCATCACTCTATAAATATGTATTTTCAATTGGTTGCGTCTGTAATTAGAAGTGAGTATTAAGGCAAACAAACTGTTTATATTTAATCAGAAACTATATTGGTTTGAAACATGATAATGCTAGTATTAATAAATTTAATTAAAGAAAATTTAAAAGTAATTAAATTTGAATTTTGGTAATATTACAATAAATAATTATTTAGCCCAAATTTCGTTCATGCAGAAGCAACCATATTAGACGATTGTTGAAAAGAAATGAATCACAATGTTTTCAACTTATTCAATAGTTATGATGTTTTCATATGCTACAGGGTGTGGATTTCTATTTTTCCGATCACGACTGTCCGTCGTTCGTTAACGTTGAGTTCCAGACGACATTCTCTCTTCACTGGATCAATTTTAATCTAAATACCACGGGGATGGTTTTCGTTTAAATGTGTTCAACAATTATGTTTGATTTTTGTTTGCATTGGCATCAAAAAGGCTGGTAAATGCCAAAACTTCAAATGTCTTTGCCTCTAATGCTGTCTCTTATTATGCTTGTCTGATTCCAAGATAATTTCGTAAAATGTATTTGCAAATATAGAGCAAGGCTTGACGTAAGTACCTTCAAAGATCAAGTACACGTTGCAGTGTCATTTTTTATACCAATTCTTTTGTTGTGGCATCTGTATGTTATTTTATTTGAGGTGGTAGGTAAAGTGCACGGTAATGGCTTTTCGCGTCAAGTTTTTTGTGTAGGATTTGATCTCCAGGCCTTCTTGAAGAATCAGTCGTTGCTTATGAACAGCAACGATTTCTTTCTTGAATGTTTGGATTCATAATTTCAGTTATTATTATTATTATTATTATTAGCAAATAAGGATGTGCAAGTACTTTCTTCTTTTTTCCACAATGTTTGGGAAAATGTCAGTTATTTAGTATCCTAAGCTGTTGCCATGATCTTTGAGATAGACTTTCCCTTGGTAAGGAATGAATACATTGTAGGAAGATGAGACATTGTCCATCAGTTTAAATTCCTGGTTTCCCCATGATGTGTTACGCCGTAAATGCATGAAAAGTCATATATAAAGAAAATATAAGTATAATATGAAATAAAGGGACGGTACGCCCTAATAATATTTTCTTTGATCAATAATATATAAGTATTTATGTCTATTTGGCCAAAAATAGATATCATTATGAATTAAAATTAAGATTCAATCCTGTGACAAATTATGATGTTTGTCAGTGTGTCTGTTAACATTTTTATTCAACTATATTGATCTATTTATCTATCAATTTTCAGACATCTGACATATCAGGAACCATCATCCAATTAGCAGATTTGCTAGCAGTAAACTTCATAACAAGGATCAGGTCTGTAATATCATGAGAAGTCATTTTTCATTGGAAATAAAGGCATGGGGTCAGTCGTACCAATCTACATAAGGTATGTTATTATATGTTAAATTACAGACCATTTCAATAGAAAGAGAGATTGCGTTTACGAAAAGGTTAACAGTACATTTGCATCATGTGCTCTTAAGAGTTGACCCCTGGAAGATGCAATTAACCGTATCCAAGTAATTTCTATTTAAGCTTGTTAAACAAGTTTATATGACTATACACGTGAGGCTGGCGTTTTCCCAGATAAGCCACTGCCTATGCAATGCTGTATATCATTCGCCAATGAGTCATTTAAGTTATCAAAGACAGATATGTTAAGCAGTATACATTTGGATCTGTTCAGTTTTGATCCCGATAAGCCTTTGCATCGACACGGTTGCCTATTAGTCAAATAATGTTTCAAGAAACGCCATTAAATCAGTATTCATTAACATCCCTTACTGGGAACTTCCTTCACAAACGTGAACTAATTTGGTGAAGGTTATGGCTTCTCAGAAAACTGTCAAACTAGTGCCAACAATATATATTGTGATTGAGTTACAAGAGATGTATCGTGTGACATAGGCATTTTCAGCTATACACCCTTCTGTATTAAGGTCTTATTTGCAGAACCTGCACAATCCAAATGGGAAGTTATTAAATATTAATCTAATATTACCAAAATAATACCGTGTTCTAGTTATATTTAAACATGTTAAACATGTTAAAGTTCGTCTCAATAATTGATGTGTATCCTATCATATACATGAAGCCTGATTGATTGGGAGTTTACGCCATTTAAAAAAAGATAGTCAGTCATCCCATGGCGGCCAGTTCACCTATCTATTTATGTATTGGCGTTGTCACACCAATAATACACACAACAGTATTTTAAACTGGTTGTTTTTCCACATA
The DNA here is from genome assembly GCA_031471495.1 of Clinocardium nuttallii. Taxonomy (NCBI): domain Eukaryota; kingdom Metazoa; phylum Mollusca; class Bivalvia; order Cardiida; family Cardiidae; genus Clinocardium; species Clinocardium nuttallii. The sequence goes on from JAUELF010228556.1 coordinate 2,944, forward strand.
GACTGTTATACGTTTGTTGGAGGCCGAATGACGCCTGAGCTTCTGAAATCAAGTAAAGTGTTGATTATGTATCATACCGTTAACTGTAATAGACGATAAATCACTAATCGAAATAAAACAAAAGCAATAAGCCTAACAGTAACATGTTCAAAGTGCATTGTAAAGAAAAAAAACGAAGATTGATTGATAGGAGTTTTACGCCGTTTTCAACAAGAGTTCAGTCATTACGACGGCCAGTTCATATTCTCATGTGTTTTAAGGCTTTCTGATACCAGTATTTCACACAAGTCTTTCCAAACAACTGGCTGCGTTAACGTTTATAAGCTTATTGATGGCATACAAATGGCGCATGGCGCATTGACTTCTGTCAATGTCATACAGAATATTGGACGAGCTGGGGTTTAGATTCACAATCCATGGATTGACAACCGCATCGCTATCGACTAAGCTACCGGGGCTCATTGGGAATTGAGTAACGTCAACCATATGTTGTTAAAAGTTGATGAAATGGTCCAAAATTGACAGGAGTGGGTGTCATGTCTTGATGGCCTGCATACCAACCTGAATCTTTGATGAAACGTTTTAGCATTGTGGTAGGTAACTTGCTCTTAATTGCTCTTGTTGTGTTATTAACACCAGTTGAAAATATTACAATGTATAATATCGAATACAAAGGCTCGCCTGAGTTCAAAGTATGAAATAAGACAGATAAATGAAAACGATTTCAGAATAATTATTAAATAGTAAACGAATAAATAATAATTTGTGAAAGGAACGAATGTCCGGTTATAATTACAATTATTATAATACTACTTATTGTTTTCACAATGAATGAAGAATTAATCATACCGGAGCATAAGGCGAGGACTGAAACAAGAGAATGCGGTTTAAGGCGGGAAATGGAGAACTATCGCACGCGCTTAATCACACATGCATGAGATAATCAAAGACAAACATATAGTATAAACAATAAATATGCATGGACGTGAGTACAAAACAAGACATGTACGATCCGTGGCGTAGCCGAATGTACTCTGTCACATCATTTCGAGCATTCGAAATAGTACATAGCCAATAGTAGTACTATTAACATTAAACTGTTGCATTAAGCATTTTCTTAATAGTCAAAGTGTTTAAAACCTGTAAAATGACAAATATGTATTAGACAACATCAACATATATACAATTAAAAGGTAATTGCAATACTTTGGAAAACTATTGTGTTTTGAACCGGTCCTTTGTCGGAGTTGTGTCCAACACAATAGTTTACAATACAGATGAAATATCCTATAATATTAAAAGGAAAAGTGAAACAAAAGTAATAGAACTTTAATTTTAACATGTTAATGTGTGTGTATATACGTATATACTAAATCAATTCCATTCCATGTGTAAGTGCCTGTTATTCCCTTACGTTTATTAATACATTTTCTTTTAAAATAGCCGAGTCCTTATCCCTGTCTTCATATGCCTCCATATTTCTTATATTGTTAAAAATCCAATTGGTGAAAGCTCTTCTGGTGTATAAACAATGTATGTATATATTGTAATTGTTAAGATACTGTTCTGTTCTGTACAATTTGTATCGATAAATACAATCAATGGCACATGTGTCTTCAACAATTCAGCGATTAAGCCGTCGGTAGGGTTTTTTCCTTTAAATCTGACAATAGTACTATTCTTATGTCACGTAAACACATTTAGCGGGAAAACGCCAGAAATACGTTCGTACAATTAAAGACAAACATACACTTATAATTTAAAGTCATTTACAGAAAGAACAAATTAGCAACGGAACATGACCAAACAATCAATCGAAAAGATGCAACTTTAAAACTTTGTATATTGCAATTTGTTTTAAGTTATAAGATTTTGACAAAGACATAAACATCTTGATGTCTAGTAGCATAGTAAATATATGATGCATTCGTAGGACACTCTGATTTTATACACAAAAACACATTTTTAAAAAATTAAAATCTTCTAAAAACACTGACAAAAGATAACGAAAAGAGTTGCATCACATCAGTTTGGTGTTATGTTTTTCTTAGTACAGACGCGTGTGTTATTGTTCCATGATTAACCTCACAACAATTAAATTGAACATCAATGCATTTGAATGTCATTGAATAAAATATGAATCTGTGACATGATAATAGTACGATTTTGAAAACCAACTCATTCGCCTTCAAACGGCGACGAAAAAATTGTATTACTACCGTGTTTTGGTATTTGGATTTACCCCTCGTAGGTTTCTATACATATTTTTTTTTTCCTGTCAAACACGACCGAATATCTAGTGTAACGAGGAACAGTAAGAACTCTCTCTTTGTGCCATTTACAAAGGTGTTAGAACCTTTCATCAAGTGTTTGCATTCGCTTATCATTTTCCCTCATAAAGACGCTTTCTGACGCATCTGCAGCAGACGGTTTTTTGAAAACATAGTGACAAAAGAAGAAATTGCTCAAAACGACCAATTTCTCCTTTTGCCAAAATGTTTCCCACTTTTAGTCATAGGTTATCCGTTCAATTATTTAATTTTTATTTGTTGACAAAATGTGTTCAAAGTCGTCTGCTGGTGAATTGTCGTATGACGAAAAGGGTTAAACATCTCTATTATTAACTATAACTGCACAACGCATCACAATTCATCACGCAGTCCCTGAAACGGAGAGGTCTTGGAATAGCTGAAATAATTGATCTCTCGTGCGCTCCATTATTGTTCATAGAATAAAACGGATACATACATTATTATATTTACTTAATTGTCTAAGAAAATCCTTGAATAACGATAACAAAGGCATATAAGTATGTGTACATTGGCACGTTAACGTTAACACATGTTTATTTATACGTATTTCATATTGTACACGGTCACGCTGTGTGGCCCACCACATATTTGCTTGGTATATCCCCAACATTTCCAAGTGCAGTTGTTCTTCTTTACTGTTGTCTTAAAACTGCAGTGGCAATATGTTTGCTGAAATTCAGAAATAACAGATAACTTAAGCCGTCCCGCGAGAAAACCAACATTATGGCATCTGCGTAATATATCGACAGAGATCAGCCTGCTATGTACGCACAGACTGATCCGGGCCGACACATTATGTCTTAGGGGATATAAAGTAATTATTCCTGTATAAAATACACAGGAGGCGGGAAGTGTCTGTCCGGTTAGGTCTGCGCGGCTTGCTTAGGCTGATCCGGGTCGATATTTCACGCAGAGACCATAATGTTTGGTTTTTCGCTGGACGGCTCAAATTCTTTTAAAGATAATACAAGCCAGGGCATGATAAAATGTATATGTTGGCTTTTCTGAACAATGTAAGATAAGATCATCTAGTTTACATGATAAGTCTTATCATAATTTACACAAGCTGACGTCATAATCTTCTAACAACCTTGTGTAAGTAACATGAAAACAGTTTTAATATTGATCAGGATGTGCGAATGTACAGGCTGTTCTGGATCTATAATGACCACAAAACCTTACTTGTACTTTTGTTTATGCACTGGCAAAGTGCTCTTAAATTTAAATTTAACACTGGTTTTTTTGGACAACCCTTCTAAATGGTAATTCCGATTGAAAGGCATGCTTGTACAATCGATTACAAAAGTAATAAAGATATGTAACTATATTCGTAGATTCGGTTAGTTCAAAACACTTTCAATTGCATTTTGGTACCTTTGATTATTAAGAAGGAAGTGTTTCTCATTTTCCAACAATGAATGTACATGTCGCTTTACTTTCATTTAACCATAGTGTCCCATGAACAATAGTCAAGATAACTGCACCAAAGGTTTTATTGTAGATGAAGTATCAAATGAGTTAGCGCATGATAAAAGGTATAAGATAGGTGGCATTTATAAACAGTGTAGGTTTATACACAAGTTGACAGAATCTTCTAACAAACTTGTTTAAGTAATATATGAACAGTGTATATCTTGATCAGATTGTTCGGATGTACTGTCTGATCCGGACTTGTACTGTTTACAAATGCCAATTTCTATCTGTTTTTATGCACTGGCATTTTTTTAGGCTGAAACAGATCCAATTATAACTAGAACTATCACTGAAGATGATACAAATACCCCAAACAGCACATTGACCTACACTATAACTTGACAAGGTATTCCTTTGAAACGGTACTCATTTTGACCTTTGACATGACCTTGACCTTTGAGGTACAGGCAGGCCTGTGTTCAAGCCACCCTCATCATGGTGAACGTTTGTGCCAAGTTTCTTTGAAATCCTATGATGCATGGTTGATATGTGGGCCGGACAAGGTACAGTCCTTTCAAATAGGACTCATTTCGACCTTTGACCTGTAAGTGTGACCTTGACCTTTAAGGTACAGGCATAGGTCGTGTGCGTGACACACCACCTCATCATGTTGAACGTTTGTGCCAAGTTTCTTTGAAATCCTATGATGTATGGTTGAAATGCAGGCCGGACAAGGTACAGTTCTATCAAATAGTACTCATTTTGACCTTTGACCTCTAATTGTAACCTTGACATTTGAGGTACAGGCCTGGGTTGAATGTTGTGCGCGACACTTCGCCTCATGGTATAGAAGTGGTTCTTTTTAATCTTATGGCATAGTCTATGTGGAAAAGAAGCCAGTTGCTTGGCAAGATTGTTGTGAGAAAACCAGGAATCACATGAGTACAGAGATCTGCCAAGGTGGACCATTTTCAAAAGCTTTGGGCCATTGTAAAATATTATTTTTTAGAAATGTCAGACGTTATTTTCACATCCATTCTTCTTTGATAAGTGTGCCTCTGTAGGCCTTACCATAACTGCAGACGACGTCGGTGGATTTGCAGACAAGTCGATCGTATCTGACAGATTCACAGATTCGTTTTTGACACGCAAGCACGCGATTTTCATAATACGGACAATTTTTCAATGTTATTGTTATCATCTTTATCCAGGGATTACTTTTTTGGGGCAGAGGCATTAAAACAATTAAACAATGACATTGACAGTTTTTGTTTCGCGGCCATATTATAAATTAAATGTGCGCCTTGTCCACCAATGCTGTTTCGTTCCCATTCGTAATTGGGGATCTTGCGATTCGCCCCCCTCGATTTCGTTACACAATCAATGCGTATGCCTTATCAGGGGCGTGGAGGTGCCCACTTTTAAAATGGGGCACAATGTCATAGGAAAATGGTAACTACATTATTTACTAGTATTTTGTTTCAATCAACATACTTTTTTTGTCTCATGAAAGGTCGGATATTTATCTGGTCTGATAATTGGTAATTTATTGACTTTATTCTTGATTTTTTAGTCGGAATGGCAAATTTGAAGCCTCAATTTCGGGCGCGCCCAGGACCCATTTGTGGGAATACTGCAGCGCCATTCTCAATTTAACTGCGCCAATGCATCCTCAACAGATCTCTGGAGTAGGTGAACTGGCCGCAGTGATATATGACTGAGAAATTGTTAAAAACGACATTAAACCCCAATCAATCAATCAATCTTAATCTTATCACATTGTCCATGCCTTGCATTCAATTTCAATGCACATCCTTAATATTCAAGTTGAATTGAAAAGGGTAGATTTTAATAAGAGAACTTTGTGTAAAATGTTTGCTTGTAATTTACTTACCACTTGATAGAGAGAGGTAACAGCAACACCAACACCGGCAAAGATGAGGCCAATTATGCTAAACTTTACATCATAAAAGGAATTCAGAAAAACACCCATCACAATAGGAAGCTGAAAGAAGAAATGAAAATTTATAATACAATTTCAGTGTTGGCTTTTCAGTGCATCATCTGGCATTAACCCTTTCTCTCATATGGACGCTTTCTGATGTTCAAAATGAGCAATTTCTGCTGCAAAATTGTCGTATGAGGGAAGGGTTAAAAGAGGTGTTGCTCTTTGGAACTTTCCCTAGAGCCAATAGGTTCGACACATCTGAATTCTGATTGAAAATGCAAAACAGGTTTTTTAACTTTTTTAACAAAGGTGAGAAAAGTTGAAATTTCATCCACTTTTCCCATGTTTTTGTTTCTTTTCTTTTCTTTCTTTTGTGGGGGTTTTACACCATTTTCAACATTATTTCAGTTAATAATGGTGACAGAATGAGATCACTTATTCATGGTCCCTGGGTATAAACAAACCAGTACTGAGCTATGAACTGAGCATTGCCCTGACCACTCTACCATGACAGCAGGGATTCCTCTGTCAAAACAATACGGGGAAAGGAGAAATGGTTGAAAGCCAACAATATCACATTTCCTCATGTCTTCAGGAGTAGCATGATGCAGATATTTCTTTGTAGCCAGAAAAGGGTAAATCTCTTGTCAGATATTGAGATATCTAGAAAAGGTAGGGGTTAAACAGTTTACAATTTAAAAAAAATCCAAACTGAGAAGAATTTTCTTAGAACCCCCCAAAAATAGGTGTTGGGTCAAATAAGAATTGTTTGTCATGGGATATCTGGAACTATTCCCTGCAACCCTGGCATTTGACTTACGACTGTCAGTTTTACTTGTCCCGAAAAAGATTTTCCATAAAATCTAGTCTGGATAAACATTATGCACGGGGTCGTCATGGTTTTGATGATTTGGTATGTTCCTACAGTGTTTGTTTCTAATGACAGGTTTGTAAATACAACGAAACCACAAAACGTCATCGCTAGGGGCATCATTTTAACAACAGGGAGACGTTTCGGCTGGAACAAGTTCAATTGATAACATATTACAAGTCCTAGAGATGTAACAATGAAGTGTATACACGTCAGTGTAACGTTCGGAAATCCATAATGCGTGTAGATCCATTTATTTATCAAAACAATCACAATAGAACAGCATATATTCAATCCCAAACAAGTTGTCACTAAAGATTGGCTGGGCGCCGCCATTTTGAAATCCACCTCGAACGTAGGACAGCAATAAAATTTAACGGAATACACACATCGATTTTTGTTCCGGTCGGATTGTTCAACAAAACACCTATTTAGACAGGTAGAAACGTGTGCTTCCGTGTTTAATTGTCAGTCAAAACTAATATTGGTAAATATTAATGGATGTTAAACGTTCCAGAGAGTACTGACTTTTATGTGCACCCAATAATGAATTGATTATATAACTGCTCATGAATGCAGGTCATTTGATTTTTTTTTAAATAATAAATAAAAAATATTCATTGATCAAAAGACATACACAATATATACACAATGTATTTATAGGTCTCTGATTGACCTAACAACTCCATATAATTGTGCTGTTTTACCCTTTCACCCTATAAGAATCACTCTTGATATAATTATTAACATTAGACTTGTCCATATTAAAACTATACTGTATCAGGGACCATGTGTATACATAGTCCCTGACTGTATGTATGTAGTGCATTTTATTATGTCTCTACGTCAATAATTGAATAAAGTAGAAGATATTGTGGCAAAAGGAGGAATTGATAATAATGTGTAATTTAACCTGTTGCCACAATGACTTAATTCATTATGAGCAATTTCTCCTTATGCGACAAAGTTTTCAAGCCATCTGCTACAGAGCCACACAACATACTTTCCAAGCAACTGGCTGCTTTTCCACATAGACTGTTAGCCTATTGGTTAAAGACGAATGACGCTTGTCAAAGTGACTTTTGTCAAACATTGGAAAAAATGTTGGCCAAGCTGGGGTTCGAACTCACAACCCCTGGATTTGACAGCCTGCGTCGCAACCGCGGTAGCCATCTGGTAATCATCTCCTTCACCCTTTTCCACATACAACAAAAATTGCAGCAGACAACTAAGTAAACATTTAACCCTAACTACGGAAACTCTCTATAATTGAAAGTACATTTATCTAAAATAGATGAAAAGTTGAAAACGTTGTGGCAAAAAGAAAAAAATGCTCATTCAATGAGCAATATTTCTCTCTTTGCCGTTTTGTTTTCAAATGTCGTCTGCTGCAAAGGCGTCATAAAGGGTCTGTATGTCGGGAAAGGGTTAATCCTTACCGTTTCATAAATTTAACAGGGCAGATACCTCTTGACAGGTTTTTGAGATTCAGGGATTAGTGAAAAGATATATATATATAAGATCACGAGAAACTGTCCAAAACTCAATATCTTTATCCAAAGAAATAACAAATAAAAAATTCAATATTTATGAAGATATTAATGTGCTTCTTTAATTGTTGAATAGCTGTATACATCCAAGCAAAATATAAGTTAGCTTTTACCCTTCACCAAATACAACAAATCTGCAAGACACTTCTTTGAATTGGTAGACATACCAACATTTCTATAGAAGGGAGAATATGCGTATTATTGTCCAATTACCAACGGAGAGGTTATTGACTGTGAATATCATGCTTTCTTCCATTGTCTAAAATTTTCTCTTGTGCATGAGCAATTTCTTTTAAGTTGGTATAAAAAGGGAACATCTTTAGACGACTCTTATTTTCTTATGAGATCTGTTTCCCAGACTACTCTACAGAATATTTATATTTTTGTATATCCTTTATATAAATTTGAATATTAATATAACACAATAGGGAACAACACAACATGTAATATGAATGTATAACAAAATATTTTGGGCCGGAGGCTTTTATTATCAATAAGAATATTGAATCTTGAAAGCATAATTTATTATAGGTAAAAACATGAAACATTTCTGTTAATTAATGAAAGTTTAAATAATTGAATAAAGTCATATTGCTCATCATTTTCCCTTTTCCATTATGTTTACAAAAATGTTCTGCTGTAGATGCTTCAAACTGCTTTTTTCATGTGGGAAAGGGGTTAAAAACAGATGCTCTTTGAAGTTCACATCCAATGAAGACATCAAGTGGCCCGGATAGTCTAGTGCTTAACATGCTTGATAGTCAATCCAGAGGTCCAGGTTTCAAATCCTAGTCTCAGTTCAGGAAATTTCTTAGCTGCTTAGACCCTCCATATACAATAAATCTAAAGCAGACGACTTTGAAAACATATCCGAAAACAAAATTGGAAACACTCTTTAAATAAAAGTACAATAATTGAATTGAGTTGAAAACAGTGGTGACAAATGGAGATGCTTGTTTTGAGCAATTTCTTCTTTTGTCGACATGTTTTCAAAAAGCCATGTGCTGCAGAGGCGTCAGAAAGCGTCTGTTTGAGAGAAAAGGTTAAATAGTCTCCCTCTCGGCTAGTCCAAGTACTGAACCTTTCCAGGAAAATATCGGTCCTATAACGGTAGCAAAAGGAGGAATTGTTCATTGTTTCTCCTTCTTCCACTATGATTTCAACGAAATAAAACCTAGAATTAGTTATAGGGGGGTAGGGAATTAAATCTATTTCTTTTGACCTGTAACAATTACATTTACCACTACAAGGCAGGAATTTTCCATCGCCATAAGGAACTGGGCTTCCAGGGTTTGATCACCAGTCACGCTGGTCATGGTTGAGTGCCCTTGGGCAAGGCTCATTTCTTAGCCTAGTGCTGGTTTGTTTACCCAGGGATCATGAAAAAGTGAACTGATGTCATGATATAACTGAAATAATGTTGATAACCCACATAAAACAACAACTTAAAGCATTATAAGACAGGCAAGCTGTATTCCTTTCATCATGCTGATTCCCTAGGGATCATGAAAAAGTGAACTGATGTCATGATATAACTGAAATAATGTTGTATAACCCCAATAAAACAACAACAAAAAGCATTGAGGCAGGCAAACTGTATTCCTTTCACCATCAGCAGCCAATTCATCTTTGGACCAATGTAAAATTTAGCATAACAATTAATTAATTAAGCCTACAGAATTTCATTTCCCATGGACATACAATACACATTGAAAACAAATGCAAAATGTTTATAAATAGATATGAGCTGTTCCACGAGAAAACCAACATTATGGACTCGGCAGGCTAATCCAGCCAGAGAGATTCCATCTCAAGGGGAAAGAGGTATAGAGTTAATAATCCTCCCTGAAACAGAAAATCCACAGGAGGCAAAAAGTGTCTGTTTGAGTTAGTCTGCGCTGCATGCTTTAAGACTGATCCTGGTCTATACTTTATGCAGTGTCCACAATGTTGGTTTTCTCATGGAATGGCTCATATATATAGAAATATCAAATAGAACTGGCAAAATGAAAAATTTCTGATTTTGGCACAATGATTCAAAATCATCTGCTGCCGATTTGTTGTATGTGTGAATGGTTTACATAAAATGCTTTCATCATTGGTGATTTATTAAGTCACCCAAAATGAGTTTTGGTGACTTATTGTTTTTGCCCAGTTTCTTATTATTTTATTTTCCTTTCTTCAGTCCTGAGCTTGTCCGACCGATTTCTCAGACATCGATGGTGCAATCTTTTTCAAAATGGCCACCGTTTCAAAATGGCTGCCATTTCTTGATTTCAAGTTTCTCTTGAATATAAGTTTCAAAATGGCCACCGTTTCAAAACAAATGGCAGTGGGTGACTTTTTGTTTTGGCTTGCAAACACAGTATTACTTGTTTATTATGTATTACAGAGCTCTAGATAAGGGGAGTTTTTCTTGTTCTAAAAACCTTATTTGACAATATAACCCTATGTTGTGGATACTCAAAAGACTTTACTCAGTGAGATAATTCTTTTGAGTACCCACAACATAGGTTCTGTTAAGTGATAAGCGAACAAGTTATTATGGGAAAAAGACCAGTTAACTCCCAACTTATTTAGTCCCCTGCAGTGAACCATACAACTTTTATACTGGATCTGCTTCAGGTATAGATAATAAATATATGCAGTTAATACTATTACAAATTCTAAAGAATCTTTACCCCCATCTAAGCATGAAATTTAATACCATAGATTCAGGTGGAAAAATTATCATTGGAAGCCGCCAGGAGGCGGCTTCCTGTAGTAATGCTTTGAAATTTAGCACAAGGAGAAAAATTAGACATGC
>JAUELF010228567.1:0-13841 GCA_031471495.1 Clinocardium nuttallii
TCAGAGATCTAGTTTTTGTGTAAATTTACAGAGAATGATATCAAATGAAAGCAAATAAGCAAATATTAGGACAATAAAGCAATTATTTTTAAAGATATTTCAAATTCCCTATGCAACCCAAACCTAGGTTTCGCGACAAAAGTCCGGAAAGTAGACAAAAAAAGTAGAAAAAGATTACTTTCTTAAGATTCACTGTGTCACATGTTTAAAGATATGACTAAACTTCATGTTTATGCCTGTTTTAGGCAATTAACGAATCAAGGAAAATTTCAAATGCCTTAAAAAACATCCTTTTTTGTGAAAAAATGTCAAAAAGGCTATAACCTAATGGCCGGATACCTCCAAGAGCCATAAATACACTCCAGATAGTCCTTGATACAGCGTTTTCCTGTAAAATAGTCCTTGATACAGCGTTTCCCTGTAATATAGTCCTTGATACAGCGTTTCCCTGTAAAATAGTCCTTGATACAGCGTTTTCCTGTAAAATAGTCCTTGATACAGCGTTTCCCTGTAAAATAGTCCTTGATACAGCGTTTCCCTGTAAAATAGTCCTTGATACAGCGTTTCCCTGTAATATAGTCCTTGATACAGCGTTTCCCTGTAATATAGTCGTAGTTGTAACGCTATCAGTGCTGCCCATCTTACATGTTGATTGAGATGCCAACTTTGGAAAGTAGTTTACAAATGTCAACTACATGTATTTTATTTTATCTTTTTCAGGTAAAAAGGACAAATGTCTCACTTTTAGATTCGGTAAATACATGAAAGCTATGAAGACGGATAGAATCGATCCAATTAGGATGAATTTATGGATACATTTACGAGTACAAAAGAATAGAAAAAAGAAGAAAGAGGTTTCATCCCTCGATAAACATGCAAGTGATAAAAACGTGTCAAGTCCAAAAAATCCATCTCAGCAACGCAGAGCTAGACGGCAAACAAAGAAGAAGAAGAAAAAGAAGAAGAAAAACAAAAAACGAAAAAACAAGAATAAAGGGAAAAACAAAAAGAATAGAAAAGGAAGAAAGGTGAAAATATTCGTAACGGATGGAGACAAACGTTTGGTTACAATGCGCATGCGCGTTAAAATAACCGACTGGTACATGTTAGAGTTACCGATTTCGCAGTTTCCGTCGGAAATCAGTCTAAACTATACCAGGACGTTGTGTATCAAGTGTAAAAGATGTAACAAAAAGATTGAAATAGACATTCGATCAAAGAGACTGCTAGAAGATCCCACTGTTCCATTTATTCACATTGAACCGCACCAAAGCCTACCTCAATCTAACTTTAGAAACAATAATCGGCGTCGGCGAAGACAGACGCGTCCACGGGAAAACAGAGTTCCATCCCCTTGTTGTCGTGAGGACATTCATACGGTACACATTGCCAAAGATTTTCCAAATGTATTGCATCCGTATAGTTTTAATATAAGTTTATGTAAGCATTTATCACGTGAGCAGACAGCACGTGACACAAACATACCGCTACTATCTCAGCAAAATACCAGTATCTCAAATCAAATCAGCTTGCACTCACCGCCATCATTAGTACAGTGCGCCGTGCAGTCAATGCACCCACTCACGTTAACTTATGTAGATAAACTTCTAAATGTGAAACAAATGACTATAGAGGACGTCTTACCAACGGGATGTGTATGCACGTATAATATAGGTTAGCCTCGATACAAGCTGAACCCTCGTCAATCAAGAAGGATGCCATATAAACGTACTGATTAATGGAAGTACACTGGATTCGCGATTTCTCGAATTTTGGATAACTCGAATATGAGCCGTACCACGAGATAACCAACATTATGACATCTGCGTAATGTATCGACCAGATCAGACTGATCCGGGTCGATTCATTCCGTCTCAGAGGGATAGAGGTATAGAGTAATGATTCCAGAAACAGAAAATCCACAACTGACAAAAGGTGTCTATCCGGGTAAGCCTGTGCGGCATTTTCATGGTGATCCGGGTCGATACTTTACGCAGAATCCACAATGTTGTTTTTCTCGCGAAACGGCTCAAATATCGTTTTTACTCGAACCGATTCCTGAAAAGGGTCTGTCTCTTGACAAGCAATCAAAACTGCTTGGTTGTTGGGATTTGTATACGATTTTATCACAGGCTTGTAGTATAAATGAATTACGAAGCTGGGGAGACATAAAATGAATTAAGCATAAATCGAGTGATCGCCCGAACACGTCGATATCTCGTAGTAGTTTATACTCGATTGACCAGAACGTGGCCTGTGTGTAAATTAGAAACATAACGGTCACATAACTCTGTTGACACTCTTTCAGCGCCAATGGCAAGCACTATTGACGTTCTTTGCAAATAGTACAGTTTCAAGTGAGTCAGCGCGTACCGAGCTGTCTCACCTGAAATCAGCACTGTTTGCCTTTTAGTTATCAACTTGTTCCAAAACTCTTATTACATGAACTTTAGAGTCGCCCGACATTCGGTGGTGAAAGAGTTAATAAATGTATATGACGTGATACAGGACGCATCTTTTCACTTGGATAACAATACATGTCTACCTTAATTATATCTCGAGCAGGAATTCGTCGAAATCGAGTGGTAAGCGTCAGGGATTTGAATACGGTCGCCCTGCTTTCGATCCTCAGTCGTGGCACGACGGCCATGATGGAGTGCTCTTGGGCAAGGCTCATTTCCTTGCATAGAATTAGTTTGTTTAACCAGGGATGATGAAAATGTGAACTGTCGCCGTGATATAACTTAAATAATGTTGAAAACGGCGTAAAACCCCAATATTACAAATTATATCTCGAGCATAAAGGTCAATGTCTGGTCAATATTGACGAGTATTTAACATTTAAGCCGTACCGCGGGAAAAAAAACATTGTAGACTCTGCTAAAGGTATCGATCCAGATCAGTATAAGCATGCCGCACAGGCTTACCCGGATATACACTTTTCGTCTCCTGTGGATTTTCTGTTTCAGGACTCATTAGTCAATAACTATATCCCCCTGACACGGAATGTGTCGACTCCGATCAGTCTGCGCGGACTACGCAGGCTGATCTGGGTCAATACATTACGCAGAGGCCATAATGTTGGTTTTCTCGCGAGACGGCTCAATTTTCAGATTCCTGCATCTTTCTGCAAACTATCACATCAATGGATGGGAGCGAGGTTATACGCGTGGATTAAAGGATATTTTGACGATGGGTTTTCTTTGTAAAGTTGTTCATAGTATTCGTCTATTTATTATTCTTCATCTCAAGACATTACATTCTCTGGATTATTCGATACGACAGGGCGGGCTTGAACACGGATCCCTTCACGTCGATCTTAGCGTTTGACAGATTATCAGTGAATATCGAAGGGAAACTGAATACGCAAATGATAACAAGCAGATATTAGGATTGCAACCCTACGCTTCCGTATTAATCCCGGAAACCGGCGTGTCAGATAAACCAAGGAATAATAACGTTAATTAAAGCAAGATGCATTTAAAATATATGTCATGCATGAACATTTGACTAAAAAATGAATTTGCACAACTGTGGGTCAAGTTGTGAAATATTGTATAAGTAATTTATACTTATAGCAGAAAAAGCGTTGAAACCACTTTGAAAATAAGAATAATCTATTCTTTGTTTAAACGTTTGTGTATTTGTATTGCGTCATGTTCCAAGATGGTAATAGCGCATGTCTTTCACTTACAATGAATACGTCTACCGGTCCTGTAATATTAGCCAGATCTGTCACGGAAATACTGACTCATGTACAATAAATCACTATGGGAACCATCTGTGTTAAAAGGCGGTTGTGATATAACAGAAAATACGTCGGAACGCCGATTAATTCCAATCATTCGAGTGTACTGACGAGAGATGAACATATAAAACATGTGCATTAGAATAATCCATTTAAATTAGTTCACATCTGGAACAAGACCGGGCTCCAACACTATTAAAGTTATACTGCTTCACTAACGTTTCTTGAAACTTGCTATGTCTAATTAACAAACAATGAAGAGCCTGATCAGCATGAGCATATTCGTTGGTTGATCTGGCTCTACACAGTGACTATTCGCACTCGACTTTACGTTGGTTTTCGCAGAGATACGCTCTTTGGCGGATGCAGTGGCGTTTATACTTGAGGCCGTCGGATAAAGTGATGTGTTACTGAAGTTCAGCTTTGGAATCACAAAACGCATCCTCGGTACCCTGGCTATTCATAAAATATATTAAAAAGCCTGTGTACCGAATATGCACTGGGTAAAATACTAGTTTAACTATACTTCCTGGGGATGTGATTTGGCAAAAGTGGATCTTGGATCATATTGCATGTAGACGATGAGTCTGATGTTCGGATGCACAGCCTGGTATATGTCTATACAAGCCGCATATGCTTGCCTCTGTATATACTTGTCTCATCGGTTCGTCTCTGTATAGACGTGTCTTACACGCTCGTATACACGGCTCTCCTCTGTTTATACTGGCCGCACAGGCTCGCGTCTGTCTAAACTTGACGCACAGGGGCTTGCATATGTCTCACCTTGACGCACATGCTCGCTTCTGTCTATACTGGCCACACAGGCTCCCGTCTGTCTAAACTTGACGCACAGGCACGCGTCTGTCTAAACCTGACTCACAGGCACGCGTCTGTCTAAACCTGACGCACAGGCACGCGTCTGTCTAAACTTGACGCACATGCTCGCGTCTGTTTATACTGGCCACACAGGCTCGCATCTGTCTTAACTTGACGCACAGGCTCGCGTCTGTCTCATCTTGACGCACATGCTAGCGTCTGTCTCAACTCGACGCACATGCTCGCGTCTGTTTATACTGGCCACATACGCTCGCGTCTGTCTAAACTTGACGCACAGACTCGCGTCTGTCTCAACTTGACGCACATGCTCGCGTCTGTTTATACTGGCCACACACGCTCGCGTCTGTCTAAACTTGACGCACAGACTCACGTCTGTCTCAACTTGACGCACATGCTCGCGTCTGTCTCAACTTGACGCACATGCTCGCGTCTTTTTATACTGGCCACACAGGCTTGCGTCTGTCTAAACTTGACGCATGGGCTCGCGTCTGTCTCAACTTGACGCACAGACTCGCGTCTGTCTAGGAAAACCAAAATTAGAGTAATTAACTCTGATTAAGGGAGCAATGTGCATACTCAGATAACTATAATGTGTATGTTAACTGGTTGCAATAGCCTTTAATTTGTTTTTGCAGAGCACCACTTAAAACTGGTTTGTTTTCGTTTTCTTAAAAATTACAAGTGGACAGGGCTGACCATGTGTTACCTCAGGATAATACATTTATACAACATGTTGGTGTACGCCAGGGGTTAAGTTTACCACTATTGATGTACGCCAGGGGTTAAGTTTACCACTGTTGATGTACGCAATGGGTTAGGTTTACCACTGTTGATGTACGTAATGGGTTAAGTTTACCACTGTTGATGTATGCCAGGGGTTAAGTTTACCACTGTTGATGTACGCCAGGGGTTAAGTTTACCACTGTTGATGTACGCAATGGGTTAGGTTTACCACTGTTGGTGTACGCCAGGGGTTAAGTTTACCACTGTTGGTGTACGCCAGGGGTTAAGTTTACCACCGGCGTAATTATTATTATACAAATTAAACGCGTGACGTTTGCGATATAATATTCAATTTCACATTTGATCTTATATATCACTTCTTCCGCATTTTAAACAATGTATTTATCTCGATCAGATTGCATTCATTTGTGTATACTATTTATATCAATTTATTGCAATAAACACCGATAGTCTTGAGAACTACACACCAATGATCTTGAGTAATACACACCAATGATCTTGAGTAATAAACACCAATGGTCTTGAGTAATAAACAACAACGGTCTTGAGTAATACACACAGATGATCTTGAGTAATAAACACAAATGATCTTGAGTAATAAACACCAATTATCTTGAGTAATAAACACCAGTGGTCTTGAGTAATAAACTCCAATGGTCTTGAGTAATAAACACAAATGATCGTAAGTAATAAACACCAATGATCTTGGGTAATACACACCAATGTTCTTGGGTAATACACACCAATGTTCTTGGGTAATAAACACCAATGTTCTTGAGTAATAAACACAAATGATCGTAAGTAATACACACCAATGATCTTGGGTAATACACACCAATGTTCTTGGGTAATAAACACCAATGTTCTTGGGTAATACACACCAATGTTCGTGGGTAATACACACCAATGTTCGTGGGTAATACACACCAATGATCTTGGGTAATACATACCAAAGATCTTGAGTAATAAACACCAATGATCATAAGTTATTAACACCAATGGTCTTAAGTACTACACACCAATGATCTTCGATAATAAACAACAATGGTCTTGAGTAATAACCAAGTCAGCAGTTAATTGCATACGTCCGTCATTTGTATCTTCGATGTATGCTAGTTCCAGAACGTTGGCTTTCTCATGGAATATTCAACTGAGCCTCGGTTAACGTGGATGTAGAGCAGATACTCAACATAATCTTAACTGTCAGCATATATGTTAAATAGACATAAATGCATATTCAGTATAAAAAAAAAGCTTATTAGTTTTACTTCAATTTACCATTTTATGGTTACGTTGTAAAGAATAAAAAAAGATCCATTATTGCTAGATTATTTTTAACCATAAAGAAGTTAGTGTTGCACTTCAATATGTCTTTTACTTCATAAATCAACCACCGACTGTCTATAATTGGTATCAACAACACTGTTTTGTTAGAACTACTCTAGAACTAGTATATCCTTATGTTTGAGGCTCATACCAAAAACTTTAAAAACGGAAGTAATGGCTGCCCTCCTTGACGCTCAGAAGGTTTATGGGTTATCATTTCGACTGACTGGCTGGTGTCAGGATACATTTTACCAGAACAACTCGTAACTTACTGAACATGTGTTGAAAGTGGTGTAAAACAGCAAACAATTAACCTAATGGTTATAACAGATTAGACTGCTCGAACATTGTGTAAATTGTTTAACGCTGACAAATGCAATTAAAGGCTTTTGCTAACCATGCAGATTGAGACGAGACAGCTAGTAACGAACCGTCTCTCATGAAATATGCATTGTTTGCCACTAACATATTACATTTTATCAAAATGCCTGTTGGAAGATAAATGGAGAGGTCAAAATAGAAATAAATATCTTGTGAAATTCGGCAGTGAAAGAGTTAAATACATATGAGCCGTCTCGCTAGAAAACCGATAGTGTGGACTCTGCGTTAAGTGCCGACCCGGATCTCCTTAAGCATGCCGCGCAGGCTAATCCGGATAGACACGTTTCCTCTCATGTGGATTTTCTGTTTCCGGAATCATTACTCTATACCTTTATCCCCCTGAGACGGAATGTGTCGGTCCGGTTCAGTCTGCGCGGAGAGCTCATATCAAAGATAATACGCAAATGTTGTTTAAAGTCGCGTACTATGGGACCATGGTAATATGAAAGTATTGTTTAAGATGATACATCATCATTCGTCAACAAATGTCAGCACTAAATATAGATCTACATAGCCCTTTCCCGTATACAAAGGAGGGTTTGCGATTGCAGGGCAAATCGGCCTCGTTTTTTCATGTTAATTTAAACACTTTAATACAGGAAAAATAATCACTGCAATAGACATGAACATGTCTTAATCCCTGAAATCGAAGGGATTTTCACTACAACACAGTGATTTAATCTGGGGTTTTAGCGTTAGTTGTACCAAGGGTTCGAAGTTTTGTCAATTTCGGGCGTTTTTCGAACATTCAGATAGAAAATGTACATCTTCCAACGGCCTCCACATTTTTCCCTTTTACATCAAAAGTTATTTTTTATTTCTGAATTTCTACATATAAAAATGGTCGACGATGGTCGAACAGGGATCTTTAAATGGAAGTATACATATTTAAAGGAGAGCAGTGTTTCTGTCCTGCCTACAATCTTTTCAAACGACTTCTGCAAATGTCGTGTAGAGGGGGGAAAGTGTTTAACAGTATCGACCTTCGATGCGAAATGTGTTATACCGGTACACATTGCATTGGTTATGTTGGCGTAAACTGCAACTTCTTAATTATATTTATTTAGTTAGTTGTATAATAATATCATATTTACCAGTTTGATTATTATTTATTCGCCGTTCTGTTAGAAGTTTGGCATATAACATAAAGGTAACCATCTATCTGCAACAGACGACATTGCAAACATCTAGACACAAATATGGAAGCTCCCTTAATGAAATTAGTAGTTATGTCTATAGCTGAAGTCATTGTGACAAGAGGATATATTAACTGCTTATAAGAAGCAAACAAATATTTTGTCACAATGTTTAAATAATGTTCCTGTTGCGGCAGCTTCAACTGCGCTGGTATGAAGGAAAGATATCATTGTGGTATTTTATTACAAACACGAAGTGACAATGGGACCAATGTAAATTATGTGAAATCAGTGTAGACTGACTAATAAGTGCATGTTACAAAGATTCGTCAGATGCATTGATAATAGTCTTCACAAACCATGTCAAGTTAAATAGTTTTATGAACATATATGGGACGACTCTGTTCATACTATAGATCAGGGTATACACTGTATATGTAACGGTCGCTGATAACTCGATGTCTCTAAAGGATTAATATTACGTCGCTTAAGATGACTTTAAGACTATTGCAAGCATTGCAGATTTCAAATTAAAATCTTCAGAAAGATCCTATTAGAAAGAAATAGAGTTGTCTTTTTTAAACAGTTTACATGGTCATTTTTCACCAATTTTAGGTATCATAAACACGTATATTAGAGTTGTCAGTGTCCTCATATATAAGCTGTGTACATGTAACTGGCCAGTCAAGGCCCTGATAAAATGATTCGCACGTCTGAGTCTCAATTGTGTACATATAGATAACATGTATACATGTAACTGGCCAGTCAATGCCCTGATACAATTATTCGCACGTCTGAGTCTCAATTGTCTATACATAGATAACATGTGTACATGTAACTGGCCAGTCAAGGCCCTGATAAAATTGTTCGCACGTCTAAGTCTACAATAACAAATAGATAACATAAGACGACTCCTAATCGGCTTACACTGCCAAAATTTCAATGGATGTGATCTCAGACTACTTTTTAGCTGTTGTTTTATGTCATTTATATTAACCTGTTCTCATTTTGATATAAAATTATTTTGTTGTTGAATGTGTGCCCTTCAACTTAAAGCAACTGATTAACACGTTTCAATCGAGTTGCACTGTTTATAGACATATGCACTCACTCTTTTGATTGAGTATAACTTGTCAAACAAAAGATGAAATTAAAGAAAACATGTCGTGAACGAAACGTGATTGGTCTCCAATTGGGCAGTCATGTATTCACCACGAACATGTATAACCGATTCAGGCATATCCCCCAACATTAAACATAGGACTAGATAAGGAGGAGTGAACTGGTCATTTCACATCCATATCTCTCTTGTGACTCCACTAAACCCTATGTTGTGGGTACCCAAAGGAATCCTCTCACTGAGACAATCCTTTTGAATACCCACAACATAGGGTTTAAGAGTCTATTATTGATTTGGGAATGTGCAATATTCTTCTTATCTAGAGGGCTGAATAAAGCTCACAGAAACATGTACAATATTGAAAAAATACGTTTTAAAATCATCGTAAAATTATGTTGCTTTTAATTAGCTGAGTAATTAAACTATTATTCATAGAGAATTTCCTTTTTTTTGCCAAGATGATTCAAACGTATTCTGCTGTAGACTGGTTGTATGCGGATAGGGATTACGATGTGATATCGGGATATTTCCTTTCGTTAACTTTCATGAGAGCTATTTCCACTGTTGGAATAACCACTTGTGAAAAATATTCCTTTTTGTACTCTATCAGTTAAAACACTTTTAGTCTTTTTACATAAATACTGGGCCTAATAAAAACACAGTTATCATAAACACACAGTGTTAGTTAAATGAACAACATGAATAACATGTTATATATATATGCTATTTTCCCGAGCGGGAAATAATTCGTATTTGGTGGTTAAAGTATCAAACGTATCAACACAGAAAGTATTAGTACTATATTCATGTATTGAAGTCCCATCACTGTCTACAGTTAGAGTAGTTCATCGCGGAACATAATAGTTCTGTTGCAGATTGAACTAATACATATTTAGATTGGTGGACTTTACGCCAAACTATCAACTTTATGTCATTATAAGTGATAAGTTCTATTTTTAGATTTCACATTAACAATACTCGCAAGAGTTTTATCTATTTCTGTACAATGATCTTATTTTCGATTATAGCTGTTAGAGTCGCTACTTGATCCTTTGTGAGTTACGACGGGTTTCTTTGTCATGCAAAGTGATGTTGAGACTTCAATACATGCGTATAAACATCATAATTTGATCTCTCTTTACCTTATAGGTCTAGGATGTTTTATTCACCTAGGAATCCCATAACATGCAATGTACTGACACATATGTTATTTAGGCTAGATTTTGTTGAGTGCTTTGATTAGACTTTCCCAATGTTACAGTATACTATTCTTCGCCTTTTTTAAAATGGTTTCTCATTTGTAATGATGCCAAAACCTTTCATTGAAGCCGTTCCACGAGAAAAACCAGCGAAATGGACTATATTTAATGCATCGACCCAGATCAGCCTGCGCAGACCACGCAGGCTAATACGTGCCAACACAAAACGTCTCATGGGTATAAACGTATATTGTAATGATTCCTGCAACAGAAAATCGTCAGGAGGCGAAAAGTGTATGTACGTATTAGCCTGCGCGGCATGATTAGGCTGTTCCGATACGATGCTTTACGCAGAGTCCACACTGAAGGGTTTTTCGCCGGTCAACTCATTTGAAGTTTTCGGAGTTCATACTGAAAAAATGTATACAAATAGCTTCAAAGCACTATGCAAAATTTCACTATAAATCGTGTTTTTAATTATGTATGTTTTATGGGGTTCTTAGATTGGAGGCATAACCAGTAAGTGTCATTGCTATGGAATATTTCCAGTATACGTAGATGTAGATTACAACGTACGTTATTTATTGACATGATATAAACACCGGTGTTATTATTGTTATTGTTATGTTTGGGAGTCTTTAAACATGAATCTGTCATATGTGTGAACTGTGTCCCATTAAAAAAATGAAAAACACAATATTTAAAGATTTCTCTTTATTTCTTTCAAAATTCCATATTGTCGTCATAGATTTGAACACTCCCATTATCTAAACGAGAAAACATTCACACCACATTAACATGTGTATATTGTTTCAGATGGAAATAGCTGGGCTATTCTTTTAATCGATAACAAATCAATATTTGAGCCGTCCCGCGAGAAAAACCAACACAATGGCCTCTGCGTAATGTATCGATCCAGATCAGCATTCGCAGTCCGCTCACGCTTAGATTGATCCGGGTCAACACATTCCGCATCAGGGGAATAGAGGTATAGAGTAATGATTCCTGAAACAGAAAATCCACAGGAGGCGAAAAGTGTCTTTCCGGATTCACCTGCACGGCATGTTATTCCACAATGTTAGATTTTTCTCGCGTAACGGTTTATTTCAGGTTAGAAATAGACTTATACATACATATTAGCGGTAAGTATTACACCTGCGGGAATAGACCTACCCGGGCCTTTTTATAGAAACAGTATTAGACTAATTGGCGAAGAATACAAATCCAGACCAGACTGTTAGCGGATGATCTACACTGTTCGATTGATTGATGTATTTTGGTTTAACGCCGTTTTCAACAAACTGTCAGTCATATCACGGATCCCAGTTCACATTAGTTCCATGGCTTTCTCACATCAGTAATCCACACTACAGACTTCCCAAGCAACAAGCTGCTATTTCAATTTGGCTGTTAGCCCATTGGGGGAAGACGAATGACGCTTGTGACAGAGACCTTTTTCAAATGTCGGGAATAATGTTGGCAGAGCTGGGTTTCGAACTCACAAGCCCTGGATTGACAGCTCGCGTCGCTACCGACAGAGCTCCCGGAGCAAGTATGCCGTACGAGTGTATTTTACAAAGAGACTTTTCATGTTCAATAAGAGCCCTTGGACAATTGACCTGAGCGTAATCCGTACACCTGTAACCATATATCCGTACACCTGTAACCATGTATCCGTACACCTGTAACCATATATCCGTACACCTGTAACCATATATCCGTACACCTGTAACCATATATCCGTACACCTGTAACCGTATATCCGTACACCTGTAACCATATATCCGTACACCTGTAACCATATATCCGTACACCTGTAACCATATATCCGTCCGTGTATTGCTTTCAAGAAATTCCTTGCGAGCATGACTCTAGGAAAACGTGATTACAACATTGTAGCCATTTACAATCTTTGAAAGAGTTAAAACCATGTATAATAATGGGTTTTTTACATACATATGTATGAAATATTGACTTGTACAATTGCCAATCTTTACTATTGTATTGGATGGGTTTGAAAATGTTCAATGGAATATTTCAAGAAAGCGCATTCTGTCTGTGCAGCAAATAAGGCGTGTCATATGAATATACCCCCAAATCTCGATTATTTTTTTTAGTTATTGAAAACTCAGTTAAGAGAGCGATTCCTTATTCCTTTTCCAACAAAAAGACGCGTTCTAACGCTTCTTCTGCAGACAACAACAAAACTTTGTGACAAAAGGAGAAATTTCTCCATGTTTTCAAATTTATTCAAAAATTGTTTTTTCATTTGTAGAGATTTTGCTTAGATATTTTCAAAGTCGACTGCTGCAGATATGTTGTATGCGAGGAAGGGTGCAACATTGTCTTCGTTTCCTCTTCACCCCAACGCCCCGTCCGCGATTTACGAACGATATATTACCATGACAACGAAGAAGATAAAGTAAGACTACGATAGCAGAAGTTTAACTTATGGCCTGTTCGTGTCACAGTTTCCGGCGTGTTCGTATTTCTATGACGTGGCTCAAGTTTGTATGAGAGATTCTTGTCAAAAATAAGAGATATGCTGGATGTGTGTGATGATGCAGCCATCCATGTAATCAATCAAATCTGATTGAAACGAACGGTAGCGTGTTGTACACATAACATATGAGACGTCCCGCGAGAAACCAACATTGTGGACTCTGCGTAAAGTATCGACCCGGATCAGCCTAAGCATGCCGCGCAAGCTTACCCGGATAAACACTTTTCGCCTCCAGTGGATTGTCTGTTTCAGAAATCATTACTCTAGACCTGTATCCCCCTGCTACGGAATATGTCGCCCCGGATTGACTTAGGTCGATACATTACACAGAGTCCATAAGGTTAGTTTTCTCGTGCATCGGGTAATACACTGTCTGCAAAGCTGTTTGAATCACAGCACAGGAAAACCGTTCGTCACAGGACTTTGCATCAGGAAATATTCAGATTGTATATTTAAAAAACTGACGCTGATTGCAAACGAAACATTTAAATATTCCTTAACCATGTCCCTCATACAGGCACATCAGACATTTAAATATTCCTCAACCATGTCCCTCATACAGGCACATCAGATATTTAAATATTCCTTAACCATGTCCCTCATACAGGCACATCAGACATTTAAATATTCCTAAACCATGTCCCTCATACAGGCACATCAGACATTTAAATATTCCTTAACCATGTCCCTCATACAGGCGCATCAGACATTTAAATATTCCTTAACCATGTCCCTCATACAGGCACATCAGACATTTAAATATTCCTTAACCATGTCCCTCATACAGGCACATCAGACATTTAAATACACCTTAACCATGTCCCTCATACAGGCACATCAGACATTT
>JAUELF010228576.1:0-13835 GCA_031471495.1 Clinocardium nuttallii
TGAAATAACAAAAATCGACGATTATGAATTTTCTTTCACCGAGATATCCTTATCTTTGATGGGTGGAAATGTAATAATGCAACTTAATCATAACTGCAATTAAGTACAAATCCTTTGTATACCCTTTTCCCAAATACAGACACTTTCAGACGCCTCTGCAACAGACTGCCTTTGAAAACAAATTCAAGAGATATTATAATCATGGTCCTACATCGCTCACTTGATGCTCAATGTTCTTACACTGCATACAAGGAAAACAAGCATATAGGTTTATATTTATCAATGAATTGTAATAATTTCAACATTCTTGGTACAGTGTCACCAAGATACATTTGTGCAATTTTTTTTAAAATCAGGCATGTATGTTTTTACAAGAAGATTTACACTTTAAATACATATGAGGAAAACAAGCCCTCCAACTGGTGGCCAGTTTTTTTAATAAATCAGAATAATTGGAACAATATTGGTAGAGGGTCACTGAAGGAAAATTTGTGCCAATTTTTTTCTAATCAGCCCAGCATTTTATACGAGAAGATTTATTAAGTTTTCACAATATATACATACATGTATAGGGAAATCATGCCCTGCTCCCTAGCGGACACAGAGAGTCACCCAAGGAACGTTTGTGCCAAATTATTTTCAAATCGGGCTTTGAATAAGAAGATTTTTAAAAAGTTTTCATTTTACACATATATGGAAAACAAGCTCTGTCCCCTGGCAGTCATGTTTTTTAACAATCTTGGTAGAGGCTCACCAAAGGAACATTTGTGCAAACTATTTTTTCCAAATCGGGCCTGATTTTGAACAAGAAGATTTGTAAAGTTATGGCATTTTCCCCTTTTCTGAACCTAAGTACTAATTGGAATGAAATTCTTTGTACAATTTTTGATGAGGGGCACCTAGGGAACTTCCTTGTTTCAGAGAAGAAGATTTGAACATCAACAGACACATGATGACGGCTGGAGGATCGCCGGATGCCTAACCGTGAGTATTCACACTCAAGCTGTGTGCTCACCTTGATAAAAGAGATATCATTGCTTGATTTCTAAATTTGCCACACTGCTATCAACTATATTTAGTAATTAAACTTTAAACTTTCATTATAGAGATTTTCCATATTTTCGCGCTTCAGACAACTGCATACCTTAGAATAAATACAATAGCTGCAATAGGCCAGCATACATATGTAAATCAAAGACCTTCAGTGTCTTTGTCCTTGAATACTGTTCATGGTCCTTCTATCGGATAACCTATCACTTTTCCACATCACTATAGGAACTTTACTTGTAAAGACCTAAGAAATGTCAAATAATTTCAAACTTATACCTACATGTGAGACCTATATTGACCGTGACCTTCAACAATAGACCAATAGTTGCGAAGATGTAAGCAGTTAAATCCGTTTGCCATAACATTTTTACCTTGCAAATGTTTTCAGTGAAGCAAGATATGGCAAAACAGAGCTTAGTTTTTTAACAATCAACATGGCTTGAAGGAATCTGATAGAGGGTCACCAAAGGATTACAGAATGATTGAAAATTGGCCACATATATTTGGAGAAGAAGATACTTAAGGTT
This sequence comes from Clinocardium nuttallii, assembly GCA_031471495.1. Classification (NCBI taxonomy): domain Eukaryota; kingdom Metazoa; phylum Mollusca; class Bivalvia; order Cardiida; family Cardiidae; genus Clinocardium; species Clinocardium nuttallii. The sequence goes on from JAUELF010228576.1 coordinate 1,578, forward strand.
TAAAATATGAAAAATATCTTTGCATGAAATCGCAATTATTGATTAAAGCAGAAAACATTGTTGCAAAAGGTGAAAATGTTTTGAATGAACAATAACTCCTTTTGCCTTATCTTGTTTTAATAAGTCATCTGTTGCAGATGTGTCAAACCAAGTGTATGTGTTAAAGGGTTAAGAGTCTCACCACTGTAGTCCAGTTCAGCCTTATGTTTAGGCTGATAGTCTAAGTAGTTAATCTTCTTCGTTTTCTGTATTTTCACTTCACCAACTGTCTTAGTTAACTGTAAAAACAGATAAAGATATAGGTGATATTTGCCACCTTTGCAGCAGACAACTTTTGAAAGCAATACATGTAAAACAGAAACTGATAAAAATAAGCCATTTCTCCTTTTTCAACAGTGTTATCAATCCTGCAACAACACATAACTTTTATATTTTCTATATGTTTTCACTTGAAAGCTAAATCAAGTATATTCAAAATAAAGATTAAAAGATAAACTGTGTTGTCAGATGCACAAACTATCAAACCATTCAATTTAACAGTATATCTGTTAATACAACTTGAATGTTTGAAGAAAACATCTTCTCCTTCCCAATAACCGGTAAATATACCTACATAAGCAAAGATAAAGCAGGCAGACGGTTGGGCATACAAACATAAGGAAAGACTTCAAAGGATAAACATCTAAAGGTCACCAGTAAAGGAAGGCAACACTAAAACAAGTATATACAAGTGTAAAGTATAATTTGGACCACATAACAAGGAAACCTGCGTTAACCCTTTCCCTTATACAACAATTCTGCAGCAGAAGACTTTCAACATATTTTGTCAAAAAATAGAAAATCTCTATAATTGAATGGATAACCTATGACTAAAAGTGGAAAAACTTTGTGGCGAAAGGGAAAATTGCTCATTTTGAACAATTTCTTCTTTTGTCACTATGTTTTCAAAACGCTGTCTGCTGCAGAGGCGTCAAAAAGCATCTGTATGAGGGAGTGTTAACCTTTTCCTCTTTTACAACAATTCTGCAGCAGACAACTTCTAAATAATCTTGAATAAAAAATGGAAATCTCTTTGAAAAGATGTTAAGTTCTACAGTAGAATTGAAAACAGTTTGGCAAAAGAAGAAATTGCTCATGATGAAGACATCTTTAGAAAACATTGTGATAAAATGAGAAATTGCTCAAATTGACCCATTTCTCTTTTAGCCACAATTTTTTCAGCTCTTTTCAACAATCAAACAATTATTTCCAGACATATTCTAGCACATACATGCAACCAGATCAGGAGCTCCCCTGTTCACCAACTAGTATTACAAACATTCTCAATGCCATTTGGTATATTTGTTACAAAAGATTGACTTAACAATGACCATAATATGATGGTAATAACCAATACTGTCAAATCCTCCCAATGTCAATTATTGATGTGGTCTGGTTAATTTAATAAAAAAAGAAAGACTCATATTATATATACCTCCTCCATTACAGATGGGTCAAGACAGTCTCCGTCCTCATTAAACATACTATCCCACGTGTCCTCATCATCTTCAGACTCCAAAACCTGGTCTTTCTTCATCACTGGTTCCCGGTCTTCTGTCACCTCTGGTACCCTGTCTTCCTTCATCACCTGTTCCCTCTCATCTGTCACCTCTGGTTCATCATCTTCCTTGACTTCCTCAGGTACCCGGTCCTCCTTAACTGCTGGTACCATTTCTTCCTTTATCAACTGCATCTTTTTTTCTGTCACCTCTGGTACCCTTTTTTCATTGAAATCTTCTGGTACCTGGTCTTCCTTCATTATCGGGTCCCTGTCTTCCATCACTGTGGACTGCTTGGCACTTTGTGGATCTTGATCTGTTAACCTAAGTAGAATTATTAATTTTATCTTTAACGGTGTATGTAGCCCATTACTTGATATGCTTATTTCAACCCAATTACTTGATAAGGGCATCTGATTCCAAACATACAGGGTAGAGTAAATCAAAAGCATTATTTTGGTACAGGGATGAAAACATTGGTAAAAGAAGAATTCCTACCCTCAAAATATGAAGTTTGACAAGAGGGCCAGTATCCCTCCACTGCCACTAGGAAAAAATACTATATCCATATATAAAGCAAAACAGCATTCAACTGGAGGGCATGAGCTTCTACCAATCAACATGACTTGAAGGAATCTTGTACAGGGTCATCAAAAGAACATTTCTACAAAATGATTAGAAAATCGGCCAAACCCTTTCTGAGAAGAAATGTATTTCGTTTTCACTTCAGCCAATATAAGGCTAAGAGCCCTTTTTAACATTTTTTAGCCATTCAGACAAGAAAAACTGAATATTTTGCGCAATGACATATACTTTTCTTTTTAAATTTTGATAAATGATAGTAATTGCAATAACCTGATGAAGTTTCAGAAAAAGTTAAATATTATAAATATGTTTTTTCCTTATTTCAAAGTTTTGAACTTGCCTATTCTTACACCTGACAAATATGGGTTCTCATTGGGGAAACAGTGTCTATTTTTTAGGTTTAATTACAACGTATCACATGAACTTCCAAAGATATGGATACAATAACTTCAGAATGAGATTTAAACCACAAGAAGACAAACAATTAGCATATCATCTTTCAAATATTGGCAATTTGCGTGAAAACTTGTTTATTTTCATGTGCTGAAATAGCAAAAAAATGCATATCATAAGGCTTTCATAAATTGATCTAGCAAAAAATAAAGCCCACTACCATAGCTTTTTTTTATTTTTTTTTTTATTTAACATACATCCAATTTTAAAAAGACAATGTTACAAACAAAAGTTAAATATTATGAAAAATCCTATTTTCAGGTCAGTACATCCTTTAAGGAGAAGATTTTTTTAATTTTTCTGTCTGTTGCAATGGAAACCCAAATTGTTCATTCATGAATAAAACAAATTGAAGGACTTTAGGAGAATGTGACCGTTATTCTGACATAACATGAGGTAAACCCTATCACATGTTGAGAACATTTCAGTTTTTATTAACAGCTTTATATGAGAACTGAAATTTTCTCAACATATAAAAGCTTTTAAAACTGTGTATGGTGAAGGAATGACTTCTCCTTTTACCACAATGTTTAAATAACTGCTTACCTAATATGATATTTCATATTATTGTATGCTGAGCAAAATTTCCTTTTTTATAGTGTTTTCAGAAGTTGTATAAGTCACAAGAACTGTAGACATCACTTTCATTAAATAATACTCTTTTCTTTTCCTTCAATGTTTTTAAAAACTCTGTGGCAGAGACATCAATTTTGTCAGTATCAGAAACAGAGTTTACGGTTTGCACGAAATAGTTAGTATTTGACACCTTCACAGCAGACACCCTTTGAACACAATTTTGGATTAAAGAAATTGCTCTTACTGTTTTCAACTATGTAACTGAATACAACTTCCAATGTTTTATATATTTTCTGCAGATATATACATATTCTCAAAAAACATTATATATGTATAATCTACAACAAATTGCATTAGGCAACTTTGAAAAGACGTTAAATGAAAGTATAATAATTGAATAGAATTAAAAACATTGCGGCAAAAGTAGAAATTGCTCATTTTAAATTGGCCTTACTCCTTTTGTCACAACATTTTCAAAAGTTGTCTGAAGTAAAGGGTTTGTGGTTGAAGCCTACTTACTGTTTGGAATGATCAATATTATCAGCTTCACCAGGGTCATTACCCTCTTCATCGACCAATCTCTGTTTCGTTTCCTTAATACTGCATGGTTCAAATTCCATCCTAGATTCACTATCATCACTCACACACTCAGTCCTTCTTATGCTTCTATCATCTGCATACCGATTCAATAAGTTATTTCCTTGTAAATCATGAGAGCTCTTCAAAGTACAAGAATGATTTGAACTGCTGTGAGTTACAACAATATGTTCAGGGCTTGCAGATGCCTCAAATTCAGTATGTGTTGATATTTGATTATGTTTGCCGTCCGTATCTATATCTACAGTATCCTGATCTGTTTTATCATTGTCAGAATCAATGTTGGAGTTCAGCCGCATATGAGGGTCGCATGTTTCCGTGACTGTATCCGAATCATAGTTGGAAGACTTCTCAATTGTTTCCAAAATTACCATTTCAGAATTGCATTCTGTATTAAATTTATCCTCGCAAGATCTTTCTTTTGTTTCGGATATCAACATTTCAATATTATTTCCCACTCTCGCAGAATCCTCTCCTGCAGATGAAAAGTGGTCATCTAATGACAAATCTTTGTCTTTTAGAACAGAGCTAGACTGAGATATATTTTCAATGGTTACAGATAATTCACTGTCAGATAGCGTAGTAACTAATGTTTGTTTATTGTTAGTGGGGTTATGTTGTTTAGCAACACATAAATTACCAATTGCACTTTCACTGTCTGGATTAATGCCAGATTCTTCAATACATGTTGTTGTCATTTCATATGAGACATTTTCTGAGAGAGTTACGCTGTCACAACAACCATGAGTACTAATATTACAGTCTGAAACATTTGTTTCTAATTCTAGATTACCTGAACTTTCTAATGTAACAACGTTTTCAACATCTGTAATTGTATCCTTAGCTTCTTCTTTGTCATTACATGAATTATTACTCTTAGCTCTTTCTGATGTAGTATTTATTTTTGCTTTTGCAGACATATTTGTTTCTAAATCTGGATGACATGATGTTTCTGATTCACCTCTACTTTCACTTTCAACATCTGTAATTAATTCCCTGATTTTTCTTCCGTCTTGATATGACTTGCTAGCGTCAGCTGTAGTTGTCGTAGTCATATTGGAAATGGAAGCATCGTTGTCGATATAATTATTCTGTGCTGTTATTTGATTATGTTGTGGCTCGTCTATAACTATCTGATCAATCTCTTTCCCTTTTCTTCTATCTAAAACCTTCATTTTCTTGTTCATTTCAAACTCATTCCCCGTCTCGTCACATGGTGCAGAAGACACTGGGGAACTTATAGCATTATTCATTTTCTTTTTCATTCTAAACTGTTTTCCCGTCTCATCGTATGGTGTAGTCAACACTGGTGTATTATATACTGGTGTATCATTTTGATGTCCATGAGGCTGGACAAACTGAGAGGTAACATTAGGGGTTTGGTCCTGAAAAGAAATCTGAAAAAAAAAAAAAAATGTAATTATCTATTCCCTCCATACAGCAAATCTGCAGCAGACGACATTAAATATGTCTACTCAAAAATATGGTTTCTCTCTATAATTGTAGGTTTAATTACTGAAAGAAGTTGAAAACATTGTGGGAAAAGGTGAAATTGCTCATTTTGAGTAATCTTTCCTTTTGTCACAATGTTTTCAAAAGTCGTCACCTGCAGATGCGTCTGTAGGTGGGAAAGGGTTATACTGGTTCGACAATGGCCCTGATCGAGCAACTGGTAAGAGTTTTTATAAATGTTATGGTTAAATTTGTCATCAAATTTACTAGGTATTACAATTTGTTCAACCCTTTCCAACATGTACATATATATATAGACTCATTTTGAAATATATGCGGCAGAAGACATTTAAAAACAGTGTGGGAAATGATGATAATGAGCAATTTCTTCTTTTGCAAAACTGCTTTCAGCTCTGTTCAATAACAGAACTTTTATTTATAGAGATTTTCCACATCATCTGCTTCAATTTTGTTGAATGTGGGTAAAAGTAAAGATGTTTCAACCTTTTCCACTAGCAGATAATTTTTGAAATTATGGCAAAAGTAGAAGTGACCCATAATGAGCTACAACGTTTCAACTCTATTTAATGATTAAACTCTTATATATATTTCCAACAATTTTACTCCTATGTTTTTTAAATTGTCTGTTGCTTATCTATAGGAAAGGGTTAAATAAACCTTTCCCTCATACAACAATTCTGCAGCAGACGACATTGAACATATTTTGTTAAAAAATAGAAAATCTCTATACAGTAATTGAAAGTCATCTGCAGCAGATCTGTTCAAAATGCCTCTGTCAGCTGGAAAGGATAAACCCCATGTTGAAAGTACATATAAAGACATGTCACTGAATGAATTTCTTTGAGAACCCACTACTTACAGCTTGGAAATTAGCTAAATATTTTAAAACAGAACGACACACCTTATATGAAGCTCTGCCAATCAGTGGCCAGTCTGATGGACAGAGAACAGAGAACTGCCATGACAGGCAACACAATAACTTACCTTGTCTGTAGATGTTTTGGAGCGACTTGGAGAATGAATGTCATCCACAGATGATGATTTATTTACAGTACCATGCTGAGATCGTCTGCCTCTAGGTACATAGACCTGAATATCTGGGCGTTTACTCCTTGATTTTATTCTAGAAGAATAAACAGATTTCTGTGTAAACACACAAATATATTCAACAGCATTTTGATTGATTGTTTGGAGACCAACATTGTTTTAAACAGTTTTTTAATTATATCACAGCAATCAGTTCACCTATCAAATGTCATGAATGCCCCCAACCAAATCATCAATGTTATTATAATTTATAAATGAACAAAAATGGTTTAAAACAAACACACACCAAAAAACTTTGAAAAATCTACTTATATTGCGAACAAATTCAACAGAAAATAGTACTGACATATTATAGGAAGAATCTAAATAATTTGCAAATTCCAAGACAATACCTGCTCTATTTCTTCTTTACCCACTAAAGGTCAATGAAAAATCTGCATACATTCCAAAGAAATTATGCAATGCAAAACACCTCAAGACAATTATTCTGAATGCAATCTCCACAGTGTTAACAAGATTTTCCTTCATTTAGCCTAGTGATCTATATTTTTTTACCTGATATGACCCATATTACAACATGGACTAGATATCATCAAGTCAACATTCTGACAAAGTTTCAACTTGTTCAAAGTAAAAATGCAGCCTCTGGAGTTTGAACAATATTTTCCTTTATTGACCTAGTTTCTGACCAAATATGACCTGTATTCAAACTTGACCTATTTATTCAGACAAACATACTGACCAAATTTTAAGCTGTTGAAGCAAAAAATGTGGTATCCAAAGTGTAAACAAGATTTTCCTTCAATTTGGCCTAGGGACCTAGTTTTTGACCCTAAATGACCCATACTTGGCTTAGATATCAATAAGATAAATATTCTGATCAAATGTCAAGCTGCTGTAGTAGAAAATGCGTCTTCTACAGGGTTAACTAGATTTTCCTTGAATTTTGCCTAGTGACCTAGTTTCTCACCCATATTTGAACTCGACCTAGATATCTTTAACACAAACATTCTGACAAAATTTCAAACTGCTGAAACAAAAAATGCGGCCTCTAGGGTGTTACCACGATTTTCCTTCAATTTGACTTAGTGACCTACTTTTTGACATAACATTATCTATGTTCGAACTTGACCTACATATCATCAAGACCAACATTCTGATAAAGTGTCAACATGCTCAAGTTCAAAATGTGGCCTCCACAATATTTCCATTCAATTTGGCCTAGTGACCTAGTTTTTGACCCAGCTTGACCCATACTCAAACTTGGCCTAGTCATTGAGATAAAAATTCTGACCATATTTCAATCTGCTGTAGCAAAAAATGCAGCTTCTACAGGGTTAACAAGATTTTCCTTCAATTTGGCCTAGTGACCTAGTTTCTGACTCAATACATGTATGACTCATATTCAAACTTGACCTAGATATCATTAATACAAACACCCTGACACAATTTCAAACTGCTGAAGCAAAAATTGCGGCCTATAGTGTTAACAAAATGTTCCTTCAATTTGACCTAGTGACCTACTTTTTGACCAGACATGACCCATGTTGGAACTTGACTTACATATCATCAAGACGAACATTCTTATAAAGTTTCAACATGCTCAAGTTGAAAATTTGGACTCTAGTGTTGACAAGATTTTCCTTCAATTCAACCTAGTGACCTACTTTTTGAGCCGGCTTAACCCATATTCGAACTTGACTTGCATATCATCAAGACAAACATTCTGATAAAGTTTCACCATGCTCAAGCCAAAAATGTGACCTCGTTTTTGATCTTATATGGCCCAGTTTCAAACTTGTCCAAGATTGGATGGAGATGAATGTTCTGATAAACTTTCATGTTGAACATAATTATGTTCCCAGTAACTTGGTAATCCTATAATGCATGGCTGAGATGTAGGCCGGACAAGGATTGATTGATTGGGGTTAAACGCCATTTTTAACAATTTCTCAGTCATATCACGGCAACCAGTTCACCTATTCATGTGTAGCCTGTAGAGTGTTAACAAGAGCAAATGTTGAGGATGGACAAATCACGACGGATGGACGCTGAACAAAATGTGATCACAATAGCTCACCTTGCACTCTTTTAATATTTCAGCAATTTAAGATTTGTTTGTATTGCTTGGCCAGTACATTATATCAATATATCTGGTTTTACTATCATAATTGTCTGCAAAAACACTATAATGAATGTAGATTTGAAAAACTTAAAAGACATTTCCAGCATTTCAATTTACCCTCTGTCGAAAACTCATAGGAGACTATTCTTGCAGATATAGTGTCTATATAATGTATTTGTCTTGAGGGCATTTAGGGGTTTATTCATGAACAGTCTTGCTCTGTTTAAATCTTGTGAGAGATGCACATTTTAATGATTTAAGTCTCACAAACAATTTATTTCATCAAAAACAATTGACTGCTGTACCTGTAAACCTCAACCTTTACATATTTTTAGGCATCTAATTGTATGTTAATTAAACTTAATTTGATAGTAAGTAATTAATTACTGTTATTAATGTTTGAACCCAGTCCTGCTTTAAAGTTTGCATTCTGATTATAGAGTCAGATTAACAAAGTCATATTCCTTTATAAAGAAATAATTTCATGATTTATTCTTTTTGGTCGTTCCATTGCATTTTTGTTATTGTAAGAAGTATTATAGGTTATTGCATCAATATGGGAAAATATTGTGTCCTTCGGCGGAGTTTCCCGAGCTTGCTAGGGCAGAACTCTCCGAAGGAACGAGTCCCAAAACAATAGTTTCCCATACTATTGCAATAACCTTTTAATTGTATACTTTGATATTGTATTCATGAAAATAATGTGATAAATATTCCATTTCCTTCAAAATTCAATTTAAATTAAAAACTAAATGACAAGAATAGATTTAACTTTGTTATCATTTGTGCACATTTATATTCCTTTTCGGTGGAGTAATACATCCGTTGCTATGCTCACATGTAAACAAATCAATGGCCGATCTTTATCCACGAATTTCTCTCGCTTCGATCTGAATTATGCATTTTTTGGAGCTACGTGTGTCTTTGTATCAGACAATTTATATTGTAATTTGTTTGGAGGAATTAATATACATGTAAACATAGTGTATATCCTTTGTTTGTGTTCTTTGTTGTAGAAATCGTGTCTGATTTGTGAAACGACCTTACAGCCTAGACTGTTTCTTTCCTTGGTGCTATCCAAGTGAACGAAAATGAACAATGTAAACTAATCTGGTCTTCGTTTACAATTAATTAAGATATTAATAATAGATCGTCAATTCATTATTTGATTTCGTTTACCCCCCTCGCCGTGCAGAATTAACTATTTGGCGAGCAGCTAGTCAACAAACAAAACAACCTTGTAGCGTACGTCCTTACAATCGAGCAATAGTGTATTTATCTACACGTCACATTATTACGTCAGAAACTACGTAGGTATTTACAAACAAAGCAAACGCTAAAAATAGACCAGATTGGGTTTTGTGAATGTTTATCGATTTTTCACGACGTGTCATCTAAACAATGTACTACGAACAGTATAATCACAGTTTTTAACTAGGACTTTCAGCAACTGGAACCCCCTTCCTCCAGACCTTGCGCAGATCATGTCTGTAGCCTGATACATCAATTTCTTTTTCTATAAGTTCCTGTAAGACAGCGTCAGTAAGCAAAACACCGTCCCCGGAATCAACATCCATGTTTACATCGAATGACAGATGGCGCGTCTCTTTTACAGCGAAAGTAGTTCTGTGTCCTTAGAGTCACGTGAAAAAGATTCCAGTGCAATATCATTTCAGTGCAATATCAAATGATATTGCATCCTTTGTTCAAATGGAAACAAGAAGGAACAATATCCAAGTATACAATACACACTCACACTTGTGTACGGAAGCTAAATGAATATATAATATGAAAATCGGTTCTGATTTTTGACTTCGACATATACAGGTTCTAGTTGATGACTTTCTGCATTGGGAAAATTATTTTGAAACGCATTCACGTATGGAATGATCACATACACACGAACTGGTTAACAACACTGGTGTTTCTCAAGCAACAAAACACAACGAAATATACGTTGACGAACATGACAGCATATTCTTCTTCGGTTGAATATCTTCATACACAGGTTCATGCTAATAGCTTTCTGCATGGAAGAAGAGTATTCGGTGGCGCGTCCACGCATGAAATTAGCTTAAGTACACACGTACAGGTAATGAGTCAACATGTTCAAATAGTTATGTTACAAAAAGTATACATGTTATTTCTCAACGATGCTAGTATTTGTTCATACATATTTGAAGTAAAGAACAACAACAAACACACTATCCGGAAAACTACACAGTGCCTTTGAGGAATCTTATCCTAAACGCATAGAATAAATACGTAGCGAGGTTTCGCGGACAACAGTACACTTAGATGAAGCCATAAGGCTACACAACTTCTCGTACCTTGCATTAGTAACATATGAAATTTTATATATTTTACACGAATTTGTTCAGGTGAAAACTACTATCTACTTCTTTGCATACACACCCATATACACTGCCTACCAGACCACATCAATGAAAGACACCGTCGTATAAATTGCCTCCCTCGATCTTGCTGTACAGCTTTCTTTACAAACGTGTATATATATATATATATATACTGATGGGCGGACGTTTCGGCCGAGGACTTTTTGAAATATTATATAAAATTAACAGTTGTCCTATTACAACTGACTTAAAGCCTATATGGCCGAAATGTCCTATTTGATGAAAGTAGCTGGTGAAACGTCCTTAGACGAAATATCCTAGGCGGAAACGTCCGTTGGCCGGAACGTCCTACAACGTGTATACTGGCCCAATACGTTGATGCTCTTGCAGGGGGCTGTATTGTGTATGAGAAAATCGCGAGAAAACCAACATTAAGGACTCGGCGATAAGTGTCGACCCTGATCAGTCTAAGCATGCCGCGCACAATAATTACCCGGATGGACATTTTTCGCCTCGAGTGGATTTTCCGTTTCAGGAATCATTACTATATACCTCTATTCCTCCTTAGACGGAATGTGTCGGCCCGGACCAGTCTGCGCGGACAGCGCAGGCTTATCTGGTCAATACATTACGGAGATGCCAGAATGTTGGTTTTCTCGCGGGACGGCTCATGTATTTGACCATTGACATTGAAAACTTATTCAACTTTTGAACTTTGAATTTCGAGTTGTACATATCGACCCTTTCCTAAATAAACCAAATATGAAGCAGACGACTTTTAACTCACAGTGGCAGAAATATGGAACATCTACGTAACATACAGATTAATTATTGAATCAAGTTAAGAACATTGTGGCAAACAGGAAAGGTTGTTTATTTCGAGCATTTTCTTCGTTAGTTACAATGTTTTCAAAATTTAAAAAAAGTCGTCTGCTTCAACTACGTCTAATTATAACGTTACGGGAATGATCGTTATCTGTCTCCTATAACGATACGGGAATGATGTCCGTTATCTGTCTCCTGGTCCGAATAACGTCATTAGGTCAATATTTACCAAAAACATCGGACTCAAAAATATTGTAGAACTTGTAAAAATAGACGAAAATCCGATGCTTTAACCCCCTCCCATTAACAATATATCTGCCCAATCTAAATCTTCCCTACATATATCGGATTTTCGATTCCACTGTATCAAATATTGTTGCATTTGTAACAATATCAAATGTCACGATGCTTCATTTGTCTAGTTTAAACCCTTCCCACTTACAATCTAATTGCATAAACTAAAACTTTCTAACAAACATCGGACTTTCGATTCTTCGGCATCAAAACTATTGTGGAAAAAACACCGTAGATCTAGTAACCAAATTGAAAAATCCTCTGTGCTTCATTTTGTACATTTTAACATCTTCCTTTTTACAATACATCTATTTATTTTATGCCTATCGATGGATTACAGAGATATCTCAGTGAAATAGAAACTGGTAATCCACTTTTTCAAACAGTG
>JAUELF010228587.1:0-13835 GCA_031471495.1 Clinocardium nuttallii
ATGTCCATTCTGTTATTTTCAATTTCATATATGTTGTATTCTTGTAATCTTCAATATTGGAGGAAATAAAGATTATAAAGATAAATTCGCCTTTCTTTATTTATTTATAGACAGGCAGAATGAAGAAATAAATATATTATATAATCAAATATTAAAATGTGTTACTGACGACGCATCAATTATGGCACTATGTATACATGACACGTATGAGACGACGCTGCGAGTATGGCACTATGTATACATGACACGTATGAGACGACGCTGCGAGTATGACACTATGTATACATGACACGTATGAACAATGCGTCGCAGTGTTATGTATTCGCTGGGGATCACTGAAGGTAATTCCCTTATAGACAGACGTTCATAAGAATTGATATTTAAACAGTCTGAATAGCACGTTTTCAAATAGACCAAGTCTGCGAGAATAATGAAAATATAATACTATTTGTTTACATGTATTTGCTGATCCATTACTCTTAGTTCTTTTTACTGTACATGAGGTTAGACAATGGGGAAATATTACACAGGAGTGACTAAACAAATACATTTACATGAAGTTGATTGATTCTACAAAAGTACTTTCTCCATATTTAAATGAATAGCATGAGATAAGAACATTAAATTCACTGCCCATTTTCACAAAGTTGAATCTTCGAAGGTGAATATTGAACCTCTGTAGTTAAAATTATGATCAACCTTGTACATGGATAAAGAGTAAACAATTAAATTTGAAACTTCTTTTAACTTACAAACAAGGAATCGGTGGAACCTAATGATGCTCCCTATAAGGGCTTTGTCAAGTGATAATGGGCATTGTCTGATAGAAATACCTTTAACTAGTGAGCATACCTATTTACATAATACATACTTCATTAAAAGAAAATAATAATAACAAGGGAGTTAAGTTTTATTATCTAATATAGAGTTATGGTTCTTGTGTAATGCACTTCCCCTCTTAAATATCTATCTACATTTCAAGTTTCATCGAAATACCTTTCGTACTTTTGGGGTTATGGTCCTGAAATTGAAATATAAAGTCTAACACGGGCGATCACTTGAAAATTATTCACTATAAGTTATAATTCTTTTGTAATGCACTTTCTCTCTTTAATATATGTATATATTTCAAGTTTCATCGAAATATCTTTAGTTGAAAGGAATCCGCTGTGGTTAGCGACGGGGATTTCGAAACCGGGTGTCCCGGGTTCGATGCCCAGTCGCGGCACTACGGTCATGGTGGAGTGCCATTGGGCAAGGCACACTTTCTAGCCTAGTACTGGTTTGTTTACCCAGGGATCATGAATAATTAATTTAAATGCGCGCTAAATGACCTTAGCTTTCGATGCGCCATAAACCAATATACATTCATTCATATACGTGTTAATATGAAACTTAATTGAGATTATAATATAATTGAATTCATAAAGTATATAAGTCATTTATCTATCAGCGAACTCATCTAACGTGGACTTTTAATAAATTTTTTATTTGATCTAGTTGGAAACTAAAACTCTATTTTTATAAACATTCTATTTTGGGTATATTCCATGTTTTATATTATTCGTTGTATCCTTTTGTATTGTATATTTAACTATGATTTATTGTTCGACATGAAACTACGTAGTTTACGTCAATAATTATAATAATTATTGTCTATTAGTCTATTGTCTATTTAAAGGTCAACGTTTAATACTAGCTGTTAAAGCAAACGAACTGTCTTCCATAATCATTCAGCCAATCTGTGAAGACGAATGACCTATGTCGAAATGACTTTTGACAATCGTCGAAACAAAGGCTAAAACAAACAATTAAAAAAACCCGGGAAAGACATTCTTTGGTCCTAATGACTGGCTACTAGAGATATTTCCAAACAAAGACAGACATAAATACAGAGAGAGAAAAAAATAGTTTGCTTAAATTAGTTGCGTCTCGGGGCAAAATAACCGCACTTCCGCCGTAATTAACGATGTTTATTTTATATCTATTTTAGACAAGAGTGACATACCATAAATAGACGGAAGCAGACATGAAGTTCCGCCATTTTGAGTTCAAGCTGTTCCCAAAGCTGAAAAACAAGAAGAAAAAGAAACAACCCAAATTGTGCAATCCCGACTTCCCCAGAGATATTGGTCTAGACAAAAACTTTAATTATTCAAAGACAAGTTTCCAGGGATATTACGACAATCTCGGAGCAGACGACAATTTCCTTTCCAGACAATTTATGACGTCAGAGGAAGCCCACTTCGGAAACTCTCGGTATAGAACGTACCCACTCCCAGAACTTAAAATAGAAGTTGGCAGTTTATGTCAATGTGAGAGGTGCATCGACCTGTGTCAAGCGGACCATTGCAGCAGCACATGGATCTGCGTCAGCTCGCCGGAAGATGATCAAACCGGAAGTGACGTATCAGTGGGGACGTCGAACACCATCCCGAGAACCCGTACAAGAATAAAAACGAATCCATGGTTACCATCACCAAGGGCAACGCCAAGTCCATCATCGCCATCGGGTAGGTTTTTAAAATTTGTCTTATCATTATGTCCGTACAATCACAATGCTTTCTTTGTATGAGCCGTCTCGCGAGAAAACTAACATTGTGGACTCTGCGTAAAGTATCGACCCCGATCCGCCTAAGTATGCCGCGCAGGCTAACCCGGATAGACACATTTTGCCTCCTGTGGATTTTCTGTTTCAGGACTCATTACTCTATAACTCTATTCCCCCTGAGACGGAATGTGTCGGCCCGCATCGGTTTGCGCTGACAGCGGAGGCTGATCTTGGCGATACATTACGCAGATGCCACAATGTTGGTTTGAGACGGCTCATATCATCAAATTCATATTGCATGTGAAGTTGAAAATCGATCATTAGAAGTCGATTCATTATAGCCAACTTTCACCTTCTATCATTGGTTCAATCGCTTATGTTACTATACAAACGTGCATCTTCATATAAATGATATATAAATGCATGCATTGTAGAATAGAAATAATTTGACTTTAAATTGCTGTACTTGTTCTTAGAAGAGTTAATCTTCAAGTGCGATACAAAGGAACGGAGTGCGTATGGATTGGAAACACAATAGTCACTAAATTTCATGGTAAATAGACCTGATCGATCGTACTGCTAGAAAGCAAATTAATTCGTAGAAGTACGTTGTATAGATAGCGTTAATTATCAGGGTTTTTTTAACATCAAAAGTTACAATGTTTCATTATGTCGTTTGATTTTTAATTCTGCAAATAGAAGATTAATTTTGATAAGTCTTGAGAATAAAAAAACCACGAATTAAACGTGACGCATGCTTTTGAGACAGAGAAAAAGAATATGAACATCAACAGTTTAATCCTTACTGATTGCGTGTTCAGTATTGCCCTATGAAATGCCCAATCAGAAGTATTATTTGGAGCAAACACTTCATTTCAGAGCACAGAGAACGTTTTAAGAGTTATATAGTTTCGGACCCTGAATTTGATTGGTCAATTTCGAGAATAAGTTGGCTTCAGACCAATCAGATACTTCAGCAGACCACTAGATAAGGATTAGTAAATCGGTATTTTTCCAAACATATCTCTCTTGTGACTCAACTAAACCCTATGTTGTGGGTACTCAAAAGAATTGTCTCACACGTCTCACTGAGACGATTCTTTTGAGTACTCACAACATAGGGTTTGAGTGGTTTAAATGGACTCCGGAATGTAAAATACTCTACTTATCTAGAGCTCTGCTTGAGCACACATTCTGAGCATTAGAGTGATTATTTATTTTTTATAGTTTTCGAGACCCAGTTTCCTAAAGTCGGGTTTTCAATGCGTCACTTACAATTACGATATGCAGTGTGTTTGCGTGTCAAAATATTATTACAGGAATTTGCGTGCGTCATGTTATCTAAACATGTAAAAAACACTTGCATTCACATTAGTGCATCAAGGACTTTCTACATAAAACTGTCTCGGATCAATACCAAAAATGATTATTCGCCGAAACTATTCGTGAAGTGCTCAAGCCTGCAGTACATCGACATACATTTATATATGAAAGCCAATGTATCTGTCGTAATGCTATATCTGCGTAACCGAGCTACTAGGAGAAAGACTCGCTATATTCGGATCGAATCATAGTCTCCCGTGATCAAGACAATTTACTAAATTGATCCCTGAATTTAAGGCATTTGGAACCGGGCGTCCCGGATTCGATCCTCGAGTCGTGGTAGAGTGCTCTCGGGCAGGCACATTTCCTAGCATAGTACTGGTTGGTTTACATAGGCGTCATAAATGGTTGAACTGTTGTCGTGAAATAACTGAAATAATGTTGAAAACGGCGTAAAACCCCAATAAAACAACCAAACAAATTGCCATTTAACTCAGATGCGTTATTTCTTGTTATTTAGAACATTGCAAAGCCGTCCTAGCGATATAACTCTTTCTCACACCCACTCAGTCTGACGCAGACACTTTTGAATTATATTTCAATGAAAGTTTTATAACCGAAAAGGATCGAAATCATTATGGCAAAAGATTATGGTATTATTTGGCATTATGAGCATTGTCTCCTTTTGTCACATTATTTTCAAAAATCGTCAGCGGCACATGCGCGCCAAACTGCGTATATATGCGGGGACAACTTAAACAATATGATCCTACATTTCGTAACTGTGAAAAGTCCTCGTGGACTGGTTTCGCCCTGCTAAACCATTATATCTTATATCGAACAGAAATGTCATTTCGTAATTGAAAATGGATGCCTTATAATTGAATGTCACTGTAAAACGACTGATTAATTTATATAAAGGATTTCAATATCTCTGAGAGAACATTGCCCCATTTTCTAAATCCTTTTCTGAATAGATAACAACTGCAATAAAACCTTGAAATCGCCTTTGCTTCTATATGGAAACATAGTTATCCTTAAATAAAAGAGTAAAGTATTTTGTTGGAAAAGGTGGTCATTGCTCGATTTAAGGGAATTTTTCTTGCCATAATATGTTCAATACACTTGAGACTTCAGAATGGGTCTTCTTGTATGAAAGGGTTAAATGTTTCTTATCGAATTGTTGTCAGCATAAAATGGCAGGTAGAACTGACATCATCCAGACATTATTGCTAATATGTCGTTCGTATCTCGAGCCGAGCTGAGCGCATCACTGAACCCACAGCACAGCCCATAGCTGAGCTCATAGCTGAGCTTGAAATACCTTTTCTGTCTTGTCACCTGCATTGACAGCTGTCTTAGTTTCTGCCCGTCATAATGTCTGTCCTTCTCCCCTTATGTATATCTCAATTTTGATGTAAGTGTGAAACAAAGCGATTTGTTGTTCTTTAGAAATTAAATGATGCTCTCCAGACACCATTACTGTATACTGTATTATATTGATTTAACTTTCTAACCTTCGAAAAAAAAAAAGTTTGCATTTCTGATCATCCTATGCATCTGCTCAGAGTAGAAAACCAAATATAATACTATAACGAGGTGTATATATATACAACAAGAGAATATTCGAAATGTTCACTTAATGCAATTTTACAGTTAAATGATCACTCGTCTCCATTATGCATGCAATGACCTCTCATACTTTTTTCTTTTTCTTATTTAACCCTTTCCCTCATACGACAATTCTGCAGCAGACGACTTTGGTCAGTTTCTTTGTCAACAAATATTTTTTTTTATAATTGAATGGATAACCTATGACTAAAAGTGGAAAACATTGTGTCAAAAGTCACTATGTTTTCAAAAAGCCGTCTGCTGCAGAGGCGCCAGAAAGCGTCTTTATGAGGGAAAGGGTTAAATGAATTTGAGCCGCACCTTGCAATATTGGGTCATCACTGTCCGTCTACATGTTAGTAAATCCAATAAATATATTTTGACAAAATCACTAGAAGTGTAGCGTCATAATAGTTTAGCCTTTTCACTGGTAAATGAGCCGTTACGCGAAGAAACCAACATTATGGCATCTGCGTAATGTGTCGAACAGATCAGCCAGAGCTGTCCGCGCAGACTGATCCGGGCCGACACATTCCGTCTCCGAGGGATAGACGTATAGGGATATATAATGATTCCTGAAACAGAAAATCCGCAGGAGTCGAAAAGTGTCTGTCCGAGATAGCCTGCGCGGCAAGCTTAGGCGGATCAGGGTTGACAATTTACGCAGATACCACATTGTTGGTTTTCTCGCGAGACGGCTTAAATGTTCCCCTTTACGAAACCTGGCCTTAACCCTTTCGCAGCCAAAGTCAATTAAGGGCGTTTGTAAACAATGCAGATTCAGGTGAGACAGCTACATGCTATAACAAGCTAGCTGTCTCTCTTGAAATATGCATCGTTTGGAACTTGGACGTCAAATTTTAACGAACAATGGGTTGGTCCTACTTTTCAACATGGAAGAGTCGACTTTGTCAAATTAACATAAAATAATGTATTTTGGACTATTGTATGACTATTTCAGGTAGCATATCTTTGTTAGTCCTCAACCCATTACTCCACATGATTGGTCAAATGTCGTCTGTTTTACAATCACCAAACGAACAATTTCAACAATCTAGATAACTTAAAGATTGATAGTGATAAATTGTTTTGAGCAATTTCACCTTTTATTGCAAAGGTTTTCGAAAGTCATGTTCAATAGCAGGTGTCAAATGTCGTCTGTGTGAAGGAATAGGTTCAACAAAATGTTTAAAATTAGCGAAGGCTTGGAAATACTATCGTCTCTCATTTAATTATACATTTTCACAAGTGCAACCCCCCCCCCCCTCCAAATCAAAAGAAATCTTGATGGCAAAACATGGAATGGTAGAAACAAACGGTATGGGGGATTTTTACACAGAGTCTGTGTCAAGTTGAATCGATTGTAATTACAGATATGAGCCGTTCCACGTGAACACAATCTGCGTAATTTATCGACCCAGATCAGCCTGCGCAGTCCACGCAGGCTAATCCGGGCCGTGCATTCCGTCTCAGGGGGATAGAGGTGTAGAGTGGTGATCCATGAAACAGAAAATCCACAGGAGGTGAAAAGGATATTTCCGGATTAGCCTGCGTGGCATGCTTAGGCTGATCGGAATCGATACTTTGTAGGTTTTCTCGTGGGACGGCTCGTTGTATTTGTATAGCAGAAAAAGGAATCGATCCTGTTTTGTATTCCTGACACTTAAAAGCACGTTTTTCATAAACGTGTGGTTGGTGATTTATTTGTTTGACCGATGTCCGAATAAACTTTTTCAAAGGTTTAATTCAACATGAACGTAGATGTATATTGGTGCGTCACCCGTTTAGAGCCTTTTCTTCAGGAACGAATTTGTATGTTACACCTAGTGCCCTACTATCACAATGTAAAGAGTCATTTTCATCAAAGTTTGAGAAAAATCTACTGCAGCGGACCAATATAGTATATCTCGACTACTATATGGATCAGGATCTTCACTGGCCGCTATTTACTCATACAAAACAAGTTCAAGAACTTTTTTTGAAACGTTTCCACTTGGATCAGTAAATACTGTTGGTATTCCTGGATCATGGCTCATTGCTTCTGTATACGGCTTAACACTCTCAACTCCGCATTTGCTAAAGTAGTTTCTTCCCTGTAGCTCAGGGGGTAGCGACGCGGGCTGTCAATCGACGGATGTGAGTTCGAATCCCAGCTCGGCTAACATTCTTTCCGACGTTTGACAAAAGGCATTCACCAATGGGCTTAAAGTGTATGCGGAAATCAACCAGTTGCTTTGAAAGTATGTTGTGTGGAGTATTAGTGAAGTAAAGCTAGGGTGAACTGGCCGCCGTGATATGACAGCAAACAAATAAATCAAATTCCTATTAAAACAGGATATTTTTGCGAATTCAGCAAAGAGTATTGGTCCATCTGTTACTCTGACAAACGTATGTACCTATATCAATCGTATCAGAACATCTAAATGTCAAACGACCTGAACCCTTTCCGACATATACTATATATGTAGCAGATAACGTTATAAATATCAAGGCAAAGGCACAATACATATCTAATAATGGAAATCGACTCATCGAACTAAATTAAGAACATTGTTTTAAAAGGTAGAACATACTTATCATTAACATTGACTCTTATTGCCAATTTGTTTCCAAATCCAGTCTGCTAATCATTCTTTATTTGGGAAAGGATTAACTCTTTCTGGTACTACTGAGGTTTGTGCAAACAATACAGATTCAAATGAGACATCTCGTAAAGGGTTATTTCACCCGAAATCAGCAATACTTGTCACTTATCAAAATATTCCAAAATTCTTATTACACGAAACATGGAGTCATCCGCTATGAACATGAAAGAGTCCACTTTAGATAATTCGGCCATGAAAGGGTTAATGATAGGCAATCAGTGTGACATATGAGAGAACTATAATCT
Source organism: Clinocardium nuttallii (assembly GCA_031471495.1). Lineage (NCBI taxonomy): Eukaryota > Metazoa > Mollusca > Bivalvia > Cardiida > Cardiidae > Clinocardium > Clinocardium nuttallii. The sequence continues at coordinate 8,376 of JAUELF010228587.1, forward strand.
ACGCAATTGATGTAACATAATAGTTGGAGTGATGTTCTCGATCCATATGTAGTGTTTGTTTTTACAGTGAAACCGGATTTACCATGTATATATTTCAATAAAACCTGGTAATTCTTTTCCGAACAATACACTTACTTATGCTAAAACGATTTTTCAAGTGTTTCTTCATAGACGATAAAACGCATCACAGTTATATTTCAATATCTCGTATATATGTACACCTGCAAATACATGCGGATGGACACGCGCAGTTCAGACACGACTTTTTTACGTGTACAAATTACGGTACCAAATATGGTACCAAATATGGTAATGGTTATCCTCTGAAATACGAGTATGATGTATGTCATTGAAATATGCGTTGACATCATTCAAAATGTGGTAGTTGGGGCGTGGTTCACATGTTAATCGTAATTAATATTTCATGTGCAAACTATTATTATTATTAAGAATATATAATTTTGTAGTTTGCTCTTCATTCTGTCCTAAAAGTTATATCTGTTTTATTATCATTTTATTAACAATTACGATTTATTTACTATTCAACAAAAGAGAGAAGATTTGAAATATTTAGTTCTTCTTTATCCTGACATATATCGTATGGCACGTCGTTCTTCAATTGATATGAATGCTCGAAAAACAATTGTATGGCATTGAAGACATGTGTAGGTCAAGATCAGTTAGTATAATATTGTAGTCTGAATTGGCCCTCTACTTGTCGCCAATTAGTAATAGAAGGTTTCAAAATCATTCTATAAAGCAAAACGTATTATTAATATCATGTTGCAGTATCGATACATGTTTATATACTGTCTGCTCGGAGCATGGGCAATTTCACATCTCTCTCGACCGTCGGTCTCGCGAGATATCAATTGATCACGCCCCATCGTAGTACAATACTAAAACATGTATCGCTACTGCAACATGATAGTATAATATGTACAGCCGTCCCGCGAGAAAACCAACATTGTGGACTCTGCGTAAAGTGTCGACCCGGATCAGCCTAAGCATGCTGCGCAGGCTTTCCCGGATATAAAGTGTTCGCCTCTTGTGGATTTTCCTGTTTCAGGAATCATAGTTACTCTATACCTATATCCCACTGAGGCGGAATGTGTCGGCCCGGATCAGTCTGCGCAAAAAAATGCAGTCTATTATCATATGTATTTTTAATTGGGACCAATAGACCATATTACTACAAACCGTACCACTCGGCAAAAACTGTTTGTTATGCTTTAAATTGCATTCTTACTTTCTTGTATTTCCAGATCCTGCCGATTCCATTCTTTATTCATCCTCAGAATTTATTGGGTCTACGAAATCCTGTCCGATCAATCTGTCTCGGTCACGTGAGGAAAACAACCCATTCCATTGGCCATGCAACACCGCACAGAGTTACACCCCTTTACGTTCGGAGTGCTCCGGCTTCCATAGCCTTGTAAAAATAGCGGAACTCGAAAATGATTCAAACGAGGACGACGAAGAATTGCCTGGTTACGGTGCTTCTACCAGTATTACAGCAGAAGTAGTAAGAATACGGAAAACCAGAACACAGTCTATCGAGCAGATGACGCTTGATTTTATAAAAGAAACTGAAGTATTAAGTAACCATTCCAGTGATTCAAACGGAAAGAAACGATTTTCGTTTACGGAATTCCTTAAATACGACACGGATGGATCGGCGTGCACTTCACCCGTTGTAGACACTATTGAATTCCTTAGTACAATTAAGTATGACGTTGACTTTGACTACGAAAATCGCATGGACGAACTTCTCGAGACTTCAGACTTTCCAAGAGATGCGACCTTCGTGTCAATTAAAGAATTGCTCGATGAGGTAAATGAACGTGAAAACACAGTGAATGGCAATATTCAAGACATTAACATTTCAAGTGAAAGCGAAAACACTAACAAATGTGAGAGTTTAGACTCGAGTGACAATATATCCTTGAATGAAAAGGACTCCAGTCTCGAAAAGGGTTACATTAGTAGTAATGAGGACATGGATGACAACTTTGAAAACTCGAACTCACTGAGTAATATGGACCTTACTTGCTACGAGGAGAGAAACATGCAAGAGTCAATCGATACCGGATATGCTAGTGTAACACGTGACACCGATAGTATGTCATCTCACGATGACGTCTGCACGTCAAGTGAGCTCGACCTTGAATGGGATAATGACCCAACCACGCATCATCTTACCCTTGACTATCGGCTCGGTGAGGATAGTCTGAAACCAGTACAGAGACAGAGATCAAGGTCACTCGATCACGGATGCTCGTGCAATAAAATAAGGTCAAGGTCACTAGCCGACATTGAAATCAGCCTTGACGAAAAGGTCACGCGTCTGAGAGAGGAGAAGTTGTACGTTCAGCGAAAAATTCGAGAAGCAATTGAAGAGGAACAAATACGTCATCAACAATTGAAAGTCTTCCGTTCTCTTTCGCCAGTTAACCGGAAGGAACTATTGGTGAAGACATTAAATGATCTCAAAACGAGGCTGGAAAATCAAAGTACCCGTTTACAGGCCAGTTATGACATGGTTTTATCTCTGCAGAAGAAATTCATCCAGAGACGGAACACTATACCGGCTATTGAAACCATTCTGTGAACCGTGTGTGCATAGGACTAGTGTTTTCAGTCTGCTTTCCAATATACAATACATCTGCAGCAGACGGTTAAGAAGACACATACATGTAGGCAAAACATAGGAATTAAAGTATTCTTTTTTAATTAAGATGAAAACATTGAAAAACGAAAATGAAATTGGCAATCCTTTTTTCCCCCATTTATTTTTCAAAAGTATTATACGTAAGAATGCGTCTGCATACTGCAAATGGTAACATTTATTCGGCTCAGAAACGTGAAATCTGGGAAATTGAAAAGACGGCTTTGATATGAAGATGTTGTCGTTGTAAAACGCAGATACACATGTTAGTTTTGAGGAACATTCTGACTTATTTTAATCCGAAAGTCACCAGCGTTAACTCTCCCGCTGTCTAATGCATTTAAAGGCTTTTGCAAACAATGCGGATGCTTGTTTTGAGCTGTCTCTCCTGAAATCGGCATTGTTTGCCACTCAGACATTACACTTTACCAAGTACCCTGTTGGACGGACAATGGACCGGTCTTATTTTCAACATGGAAGAGTCGATTTTTGACATTCGGCAGTAAAAGAGTTCGGTAGAAGGGAAAGACTTATTTTGATCAAACACGGAATTATACTCAAGTGACGTTAATCATTTAATTAGAAACTCTGTGCGATTGCATTACGTTCAGTAAGTTATTAAATTAGCTTAACTCTTTCCCTCATATAGACGCTTTCTAACGCAGCAGACGGCTTTTTGAAAAACATAGTGACAAATGAAGAAATTGCACAAAACTTGCACTTTCTCTTTTTGCCACAATGTTTTCCACTTTTAGTCATAGGTTATCCATCTAATTATAGAGATTTTCCACTTTTTGACAAAAAATGTTCAAAGTCGCCTGCTGAAAAATTGTCGTATGAGGGAAAGGGTTAACTATTTCACTGCCAAATTTCACAAAGTCGACTCTCTTATCCATGTAGAAAATTGAAACAATCCAGTGTTCGTCCACCAACAATTTGTTAAAATTTAATATATAAGTGGCAAACAATGCAGATATCAGTAGAGACAGCTCGTGGATAGCTGTCTCACTTGACTCTGTATTGTTTACAAAAGCCTTTTAATTGCCTTTGGCAGCGAAAGGGTTAACAGTAACTGTTATGTTATTTTATTTGGTATATTTGCTAACGTCAGCGAACGTTCTAGTAGGCTGAATGCGATGCATAATGTATATAACGGTCCAAGTGTCAGACATTTTACCAAATCTGATGATTACATTGAAAACTGAAGAACATGGTTGAAACGTTATCCAAATAAAAGGCAATTCCCGCCACGAGAAGCCTTTCAAATTGTTCAATATCACAAGATATCCTATTTTGTCAATGCACCAAGGTTTTTTGTGGCTTCATTTAAATTTAAGTCTCGGAAATTAATCTCAAAATGACATCTTAAATATCAACGGGAACCCTTAGTTTCGACTTTCTTGAAAAGGAAAAATTGATCATTATAGGAAATTATTTCTCTTTTTTCCACACTGTTTTGTGTGTTTCTGTGCCCCCTTTATATGTATATATATATATATATATATCTGTCTCCTCTCTGTCTCTGCATCTCGCTTTCTCCCCCTCTCTATCTCTCTCTCTTTCTTTCTCTATTTATCCCTCCCTCGCTCTCTCTCGCGCTCTAGCTATCTCTCTCTCGCCCTCAAACTTCACTTAATTACATGTATGTGTGTCCGTCCATTTGTGAATTTGATGTTTTCTCCCTTGTCTGTCACTGTAAATCGTATCATTGATTCTGTTTGGTACAACCTTGTCCTTAACTATATGTAGTGCAATTATATAAATGTAATGTTATTCATAACTTCAACTGTTATATATTCCCGAGAAACGAAAATGTATTTTCAACCGATGAGGTGACACTTGTAAACAATATAAACATTTTCTCGGAATCGGTCAGTCCTTTTCACCATGTATGTGTTTTGAATTTGTCTTCGCAAAGTCATTACAGTGTCTCTCGAGACTTTTTTAAATGGACACGATGAGAATTTTCTCCTTTTACTACAATGTTTTCAGAAGTCGTCTGCTTCAAAGACGACAGAAAGCATCTGTTTGACGGAAAGGGTAAATCTCAATCTTCCATAGTGAATATTATAAAAAAAACTGTGCTGGGATAGCAAAACAACAAATGGCAATATGAGTGTATGATTCCATGGCGCCATTAATGAAATTAACGACTAATTTCATGATTAGTTTCTTGCCACATGGAGCCCGACAAAAACAGCTATCATACTTGATGGATTAAATGTCACGTAATAACGAGAGTATCGGTGAAATAAACAGGAACATTTGTTGCGCGTTAAATGCCTGAAACGTGCGTTCAATGTGTGTATATGTGTTTGGAGAAATATGACTCGATTGGTGTAATTTGAGAAAGGTCGATGATTCTGTAAAGTCGCACAATTTGACATATAAATTATGTTACCATTTTTTTCAAAAAGTAGATCTAAGCAATTGACATTTTACTATCCATTTTCATTTCCATATCAAAGCATATAGACTGAAATGTGCCTGCATTCATCTGTGACAATAAACGGAGCTTTGGAAATGTCCTACATATTTTAAAAATGGTACTAATGAGGTTCCTTCCTTGGCGTTCAGTGAGGTCAGCATAACAACTGATTGACTTGTGTCAGGATAAATGAACCAGTAGTACTGGTAAATTACCCAGAAAACGCCGTGATATAACTCTTCAGTTGTATAAAGCAGCGCAGAACACCATACAAACAAACGCCACAGTGTTGGCCTGGGCTTTAGCCCTGGTCATAGTAGTAATACCATTTTTTCGGAGTTGGCAGCCTGCCAATTGCTGTTAG
>JAUELF010228598.1:0-13834 GCA_031471495.1 Clinocardium nuttallii
GGGGTGCAACGCACAAGTAAACATCAAAGAAAATATCCCCACAAATACACTCTCATGAGTACGTCCGTCCGTCCGTCCGTCCGTCTGTCCAATTTTAATGTTTTATAGGCTTATCAGTCTGACACGTAAGAACGCTTTGATTTACTCCGTTTAGCTTTTCAAAACATTTGTTTTTAAGCTAAACCTTTTATTTAAAAATAAAAAAATATGTAATTATCTCATAGAACCAATGGTGGTACACCCACCCGTCCGTATCGCGTTCATTTACTCACGGATATTTGGCAAGAGATACGTATGGCGCCCTTGTCAATTGTGACCCACAATATGTTTACTTACCCACATACAACAAATTGGAAACAGATAATTTCGAAAATACTTTTGAAGAAACATGGACAGTCCGACTACTGGTGTGAGAAGCACATGCTAATGTGGTAATTAGTCGCCGTTATATTACTGTAAAAACAGTGTTGCACGAAGTTGAACCCCACCACATCAATTCGTGTAACTGTGGTTTAATATGTTATAACTATCAAGAGCCGCATTTATTAAAGAATCTTTACAAGAGCCATGCTTATGAAAGAAACCAACTCATAACCGGAATCAAATGAAGCGTTATGGTATAGATAAGTGACTTAACACCTATTAACTCGGTCCGTATTTTACTCCGAAACAATGCAAACGTGCCCATAAAACAGGGTCGCAGGACCTGATTACAAATTACCGGGTTAGTCCATGCGTTAACGTTTACGACGTTAAGATATGTTGAACTATCGTAAGATCTCGTAAATTCCCACCAACGACATCTCCGGTGACTGATCAATTTATCTCCGGGTTTCCGCGGTTTGACCCCATTGTCAACGACATTGACCTTGAACTAGAACATATTTGCTGTCGCGATGGTTTGTCAAATGAGCCCGTCCGTGAGCTAAACGGTAATCTTCTAGATAAGGAGCGTTTTGTGTGTTATAAAATCCGTATTTTAGCCGCTAACCCTATGTTGTGGGTAATCAAAAGAATCGTCTCAATGAGAAGATTCTTTTAAGTACCCACAACCTAGGGTTTGGTTTGCTAATAGGACAGAACTTGTGGGGAAAAGAGCTATAAACCCCTCCTTATCTGGACCTCGGAATTATTAAACCGGTATAAGTTATTTTCGTAAAATGTACATGTATGGCCGGCCATATTAAATATGTAAACAGAAGAGATCTACTTAAATAACATGAATTCGTTCTGCTCTTTCATTTGATATCTATTGTGAATTGTATAATATATATGTAATTACGAATATTAGTAGAATATTTTAAACCAAATGTCGACGGACGATGAAGACTCTGATGAGACTGTGCGTATTCATTGGATCACATGAGTCTTCATTGCACGCTTATATGATGCTTGATTTTCTTTTAACTTGCTTTAAAACTTGTAGTTTTTATGCAATAAAATATATTATATTATATTGTATTGTATTGTATTATATTGTAATAAAATACAGAATTAACAAGTAAATATCTAAAAAATAAATATATATAAAATATATATTAAAAAAACCCAGATGATAACACGCTACTACCCGAATGTTTCTACAAATCTCTATACCTGGTAAAGTTTGTAGTTAAATCTTTGAAATTCTAACTGGCCAAACAGTCAATGATCATTTTATACAGACCATTTCTATTTTGATTCAACCGTTCCCTGCAAAGAACAAATCTACAGCAGACACACATCTAGGCAAACCAATTTGGAAATCGCTATAAATGAACGTCTATTTAATAAGGATAAATGGACCAGGAGTGATATAAACACGGCGTAAAACACCAAACAATAATAATGTTTTTAATTGTATCGAAGGGGTGAATTGCTCTAGCATGCGTCTGCATGTGAGAAAGGGTTTACAAGTATCACTTGTTAACATGTTGAGTGGTTTTGAGAGGTAAGAAATATAAAAACATTGTCATATTTCATCTGTCCTCGTTTTGAAAGGTTGATATCAAAATTAGACCGAGGTGCATTTAATCACTCTGTCCCCACATTTTAAATGGGTTCGGACAGGTGCGAAGGTATTCCACAAGGTGAGATTTTTATTACCCTCTTCTTTCTCCACGTCAAGTACAGTTTAACCGTGATATATGAAAATCAGCATTTGGATACACATTTGACAGTTGTCGATACAGATCCGCCTGCGAGCCCGTGTAATATCATCTAGATTTCATCTGCGACATGCTTATGCTGATCCGGGTCAATACTTCACGCATATTCCACAAGGAATGTTTTCTCGCGGGACGGCTCATATCTTGTATACAAATTACAAAATATTTAAATATCGAATACGAATAATTAATAATACATGCTGACTAGATCAAACTGTTGACTGTTATCGTGTTGGGGGAACACAGACAGCTATTCACAAATCCAAATTCGGGAATCATACCAGCATTCCGATTCGAACAACTTTACGAATTCATCTTCGCACATACAGTTACGGCCCTTTTTTCCCCTCCGCGAATGGCGTGAAGAGCATTACAATGCAGGTACTTGTACATTCTTGGTATCAAACAAGGCCCAAAAAGTATGTAAATAGAGATATAAACAGCCCCAATAAAGAAATAAATGAAATTAATCACCGTACTGATTGTATCCCATTTTATGATAGCGACATTAATCTTTATTGAAACATGGCTATTTATAAATAAAGTTGGCAAAAATTGCTCCGTGCCATTTATGATTTCCGATTTGTACCAATTTAAGTAAGGCTCCTAGGGTGACTGAGAAATAGTTTATCTTTGATTTGCATTATGCGTTTCAGATAGGGTTAGACAAGCTGGTACAATACGCACAGTCTCACCAGAGCCTTCACTGGCCGACTAAACAGAAGTGCCTTAAGTTTTCTGTATCCTTGAAAGGAATAAAATATTAACCCTTTCCAACATTCAACAAATTTTTAGCAGACAATTAATAACACATATTGACAAAAATATCAAAACTTTCTGAAAATGAAAGAGTTGATATAGAGTTGAAAACATTGTAGCAAATGGAAAAATTGCTCAAAATGAGTATGTTTTGCATATTCGACTAGTGAAGGTTTAGACAAGACAGTACAATACGAACAGTCTCAACGGGTCCTTCATTGGCCGCATGTACAGAAACGACAGAAAACGTCTGTATCCTCGAAAAGATCAAAATATTAACAGGTTACAAGTTAACCCTTTCCCACATGTAGACGCTATCTGCAAAAATCTGAAGCAAAAATTAAAAAAAATTAAAAAAAACTCAAGTATAGGACTTCTCTTCCAATGTGCATTTTGTAACGACACGATGCATGAATAATATCTTTATGATGAATTGTTCTCACTTACTACAGCTACAAGTGCCTTCAGTTTAATGGTCGTTCGTGGATCAAAATGACCACTTGTCCTCTATTAATTTTAGTGGCCGAGACGTGTAAAAGAAAACTAGTCGGTGGCCTGAAGCTCGAAAATGTGGCTTATATCCTTCCCACAAGCAGGTGAACTTTAACCCTTTCTCACATACAACAAAACTGCATTGAACGACTTTGAAAATAGCTAGGTTAAACTATTGTAAACTACTATAAATGCAAGTTAAATTATTGGATAAAGTTTAAAATATTGTCGCAAAAGGAGAAATTGTTTTCAAAAGTGGTCTGCTGCAAAGGTGTCAGATAGAATCTGAGCCGTCTCGCGAGAAAAACAGCATTGTGGACTCTGCGTGAAGTATCGTTCCGGATCAGCCTAAGTATGCCGAACAGGCTTAGCCGGACGGACAATTTTCAACTCATTTTGATTTTCTGTTTCATGAATCATGAATATTACTCTATACATTTATCTTCCTGAGACGGAATGTATCGGCTCGGATCAGTCTGCGCTTATCTGGTCGATACATTACGCAGATGCCATCATGTTGGTGTTCTCGCAGGACGGCTCGTCTTTATTTAAGAAATGGCTAACGCATTTGCAACAGATGACTTTTAAAAATAGTGTGGAAAAAAAAGAGATATTTAATCATAATGAATAATTTCTACCTTTGTCACAATGTTTTCAAATTTCAAACTTTACATTAATTTGTAGATATTGACCATACTGCTGGCTAGACAAAATAATTCAAAGTCGTGTGCTGCTGATTATTTGTATTTATGAGAAGAATGGCTAAAATGATCTGATGGGACAAATGAAACAAGTGAATAATTTGAAATTTAAATTGATATAGATTTGGAGAATCCCGAGTCCCGGTAACTCAGTCGGTAGCTCGGCCAACATTCTTTCCGACGTTTGACAAAAGTCAATTTGTCTTTCACCAATTGGCTAAGTCTATGTGGAAAAGCAGCCAGTTGCTTTGGAAGATTGTTGTGTGGAGTACTGGTTTGAGAAACCCAGGAAACACATGAGTAGGTGAACTGGCCGCCGTGATATGACTGACAAAATGTTTAAAAACGGCGTTAAATCCCAATCAATCAATTGGAGAAGTAATTCAAAATTGTTTATTTTTTAGCATTTCCCCTTTTCAAAACTAAGCACTGAGACTACATTGTTATGTACCCACAACTAGGGGTCTTATCAAGTAATAAAAAAAATAAAAAGTTACATATTGGGACAAATACCACGCCCCGGGACTATTTAACTCTGAAAACGTTCTCTGACCTCAGAAATAAACCCCGTGCTTACTGCGTATGTCTACCAAGTGAACAATGAAGCATACACACGATCAATATTTAGATGTTTAATATTCTGTTAAGTGATATTATTACTATAACTTTATCCCAGAAAATGATTCTAATATTTCAAGACAACTTTTGAATCGTGTTAAAACTTTGACTATACTATCTTTAAACTGGAGTTCACCAGCATGTTTCAATATATTAGTTAATACGAATGGACTGGTTCCATTCTTCGTGTGTGTAAAAGGGAACCAATACCAGAAACATGTCGTTTCGGCTTCCAGTGTCTGACCCGGGTGTTATTACTATTTCTCTGAAGTAGTCCTTGTTATGAGCTGCCATGCCCGTATTTTAACATTGAAAAATGGACCAAAAACTAGTGTGACCGGACCTCGAGTTGACAGGCTGAATAGACGATTATTTGGATACGCGATGGCCAGCGCACCTGTCCGAAATGTCCACTTAACGCGAAAGGTGTTAATATTCATTAGATTTATGACGTCTAATTAGCAACAAGGAAAACGACATTAAAACCAGTATAATTATAGACTCTTCCTCACTCACGGTCGTCATTTTAGCGCATCTGCAGCAGATACTTTTTTATAGAGAGACGTTTCTCCTTTAACTCAATCCATTATATTATGTTCAATTTTAAAATGTATTCCATATATTGTTCAAAGTCTTCTTTTGAAGATGTGTGGTATATTGGAGATGGTTAAATCATAGACTCCCTATGTGTATTAGGAACAATTAACCCTTTTCCTCATATAGACGCTTTCTGACGCCTCTGCAGCAGGCGGCTTTTTGAAAACATAGTGACAAAAGAAGAAATTGCACAAAACGTGCAATTTCTCCTTCTGCCATCATATTTTCCACTTTTAGTCATAGGTTATTTATTCAATTATCGAGATTTTCTATGTTTTGACAAAATATGTACAACGTCGTCTGCTGCAGAATTGTCGTATGAGAGAAAAGGGTTAAAGACTCGCCATGAGATGTAATGCTGTATGATCACCTAGTTCAATAGCAACTATAACCCATTACTTCACACAGACAAAATTTAACGCCTGCTTTTGCATATTACCTTTGAAAACATTCCAATAAAATGTAAATATGTTCAAAACGAGCAATTTTACCTTCTTTTGCAATATTTTCAACTCTTTATCAATATAATTCTTTCAGTTATTTAGATAGGTGAAATTGTTCCTCTGATGATTGTAAAGCAGACGTCCTATGAAAAGTCATGTAAAGTAATGGGATAAGTCCTCTGTAACGAATGCGCCTCGTAATCTGGCTATACAGTGGTCGCACAAAGTCGGGTTTTCTTTAGAATGACTCAATTGTATTGTATTTCGCGACCGTTTGCATTTTGTTGTCTCAAGCATTCGTTGTAACGATCGACCAATCGGGTCAATCGGATTTTTGCTACAAGCGTTTATGTTTGGTGTTGCACTCCGCTTTTTTAATTTCAGTTATATCAGGGCCTTTCTTGCGAAATTGTAGCATATATCTTTACGCCGATACATTACTCGTAAGCTATCCGAACAACTATAATTATCAACGAGGGAAACCATTCACAACATTTCAAAATCTATGGTTTGGCCCGAACGAAGATCAAACATCGGTCTCCCGCTCCCACGGGGATCAGATATTAATCTCCGGCTCCCACAGGGATCGAATATTAATCTCCCGCTCCCACAGGGATCGAATATTAATCTCCCACTCCAACGGGGATCGAATATAAATATCCCGCTCCCACGGAGATCGCATGTTAATCTCCCGCCCCCACGAGGGTCGAATATTAATCTCCCGCTCCCACAGGGATCGAATATAAATATCCCGCTCCCACGGAGATCGCATATTTATTTCCCGCTACAACGAGGGTCGAATATTATTAATTTGCTCCCACGGGGATCGAATATAAATCTCTCGCTCCCACAGGGATCGAATATTAATTCGACATTGGTCTCCTGCTCCGGCGGGAATAGCACATTGGTCTCCCGCTCGGACGGGGATAGAACATTGGTCTCCTGCTCCGACGGGGATAGAACATTAGTCTCCTGCTCCGACGGGGATAGAACGTTGGTCTCCTGCTCCGACGGGGATAGAACGTTGGTCTCCTGCTCCGACGGGGATAGAACATTGGTCTCCTGCTCCGACGGGGATAGAACGTTGGTCTCCTGCTCCGACGGGGATAGAACAATTATACCACTGATATAAGCAATTTATAAGACAAAAATGAAAAAAAATTATATTAAATGTTTGTTTAAAAAAGAATCTGGCCAGGAAATCGAACTCTGGTCTCCCGCGTGAAAAGTGAATGTGCTTACCATAACAACAGTCCGAACTCTGGTCTTCAGCGGTAAAGGCGAATGTCCTTACCATTACACCAGTCCGACCATAACAAAACATTTCTTTTGAATTCTTTCTTTTAGGTAAGTGATGTCGAATCAAATCCATGTTCCGACTTCTTATTCCGACAAGTTACCACATTTTGATTTTAACTTTTTATTTTTTTAAGACAGGGGCTATTGGCGGTACGAAAGGACCGACATGGATATTAGCTGGCAATAGTCCATTCATTTTTAAACAATATTCAACAGATCATCCACTTCTTTTGACATTATATAGGATCTGCAACAGTTCTACAAAGACATCTCTTCTCTGAACACAAGATGGTATTCAGAAACGGATAACTGCTATAGAAAGACAGATGTGCAGCAATTGTAAAACAATAGTCTATATTCCAGTCTCAAAATGATTACTCTCTTCGGATTTCGCCTACTAAAGCAATTGACTCTAACGAGCCCCTTGCTAAAAACGGAGAGAGGATTTCTTCTTTTCCAATAATTTTTGCTGAAGAAACGTTTGGTAAGAAGTTAGCTCATTTTTTTATATTGTTTAACCCTTTCCCACATACAAACTCTTTCTGACACCTCTGTCTGCAGCAGACGACTTTCGAAAACATGAGAATTTTCTCATAATGAGCGATTCTCCCTTTACCACAATGTTTTACTTTATCAAATTGAATTAAACTTTATTGTGTAGAGGCTTTTCAATATTTTTACCTATATATCTTCAACGTGGTACTGTTGTGTTGTATGTGGGAAAGGGTTAACTGATTTCATTTTACTGCACTAAACCGTTTAACTCACTTGACTAATGCTGCACATATAAGTGTATTTGCGCAAAATAAAAATATCTCAATTGAAACAGATGAGAATTTATTAGCGACCCAGACGAAATCAAAAAGTATTATCTGAAAGTTCAAAACGATCAAACATCAGTATTACCCTCTAGCGTGATTACAAAAAATGAAATTCCTCATACGGGCTTAACGTTGCTTTGGTGAGCAATGGAAAATTAAATGTTTAAAAAGTGATCATTTTCGAGCGGCAGGTCCTTTCGCATTAAACACAATCACCTGTCGGCCAACAGCGTGAATGGGGTCCCTAAAATAACCCTTTCCGTGATAAAGATGACATATGTCGAAGACGTTTATTGAAAGATTCGGTGGGGAAAGAACTCAGAGAAATTGCCAATTGTTAGCATTATTTTCCTATCTAGATCTATATCCACAAAGTATTGAATTTTGTTTCTAAATTATTATTTCAATTGTTCGGATATTTACATTGATTCTCGAATGTTGCCAAATCAGACGACTCTTAACTGCGTATGATGTAAATAGATAACAAGTGTTTACTATTAGTAAGGTTTTCTAATGATTCTTAAAGCAGATTAAGCACTATTTGAACTTCTGAATTAGATGATAGATTCTGGTTCCTTAAGGTAAATGTATGGCAGACCGTTTTAACATTTTAGTGAGAGAGTTATATATCTTCAACTTAAAGATATATCTAACTAAAAGAGATATATAATTAACAGAGAGTTCTAACTAACACAGATAGCTAACTAACACAGATAGCTAACTAACAGATATAGCTAACTAATAGAGCTATCTAGTTACACATCTAACTAACAGAGATATCTAACTAACAGTTATATTTAACTAACAGTTATATTTAACTAACAGTTATATTTAACTACCAGAGATATCTCCCTTAAACAGCAATATCTAACTAACAGTAATGTCGAACCAAAAGAGATATCTAACTAAGAGATATATGCCTCTAACTTAGTCAGATGTTCTCACAATCAGAAAGGTATTCCTCTGAAATAGTGACATACATATCTCTCTAAATTCTGATTCATTGGGATAAAACGCCGTTTTTCAACAATTATTCCGTCATATAAGGACGGTCATTTCGCCTGTTTTCTCGCACCGGACCTCTACACAATCACGTTGTCCAAGTAGCTGACGGTTAACTTGTTGGTGGATGACTAGGACGCGTATCGCATTGACGCTTGTCAAACGTCGGAAAGAATGTTGGCCTACTTGGGGCTCAAATTCACAACCCCCGGAGTGACAGACTGCGTTGCTACCGTCTGACATTCCGGGGTCGGCAATATCTCCGTACCTACAATATGTTAACTATGTGTTCAACACATATTTCCATATTGCCCAGAAGCAAATAAAGAAGAAAATGTTGTTTAGTTAATCTTCAAGTGGCTGCTTAATACATGGTGGCTGCTTAACAGAGGTGACCGCTAACACAGATTCGACTGTACTTTTAAGACTCCTCAGTTTTCCGCAATGTTTTAAAAATCAGTCTGCATGAGCATGAAGAAAGGAAAAATATTACCTCACATGACTTTTCAAATGTCGTCTGCTTTACAATCATCAGTCGCACAAGTTTAATAATCTAGAAAACTGAAAGGTTGATATTAATAAAGAGTTGAAAACATTTCAATAAACAATAAAAAGGTGAAATTACTCGTTTTGAGCAAATTTACCTGTTATTGCAATGTTTTCAAAAGTCATGTTCAATTGATGATGTCAAATTTCGTCTGTGTGAAGTAATGGGTTATTAACATGCTGCCAAAGAGAAGTAAGTGTGCACAGCCTGCTTTAACCCTTCCTACCTATAGACGCCTTTAAACGCAATATCAGCAGACGGCTTTTTTAAAACAAAGTGACAAAAGAAGAAATTGCTCAAAATGTGCTTTTGCCACAATGTTTTCCACTTTTAGTCATAGGTTATCCATTCAGTTTTAGAGATTTTCTATTTGTTGACAACATATACTCAAAGTCGTCTGCTGCAGACTTCTTGTATAAGAGAAAGGGTTAAGTCCTGTATCGTGGAGTCCCCATCGTCGATTGAGGAATGTAAAGACCTAATATCAATTTCGTTTCAAATCGAGAGAAGTGGACTTTCAATTTATTGTACCGTATTTAATTAGTATAGAAATCGACGAAATCACATTGCACCTGTCTCCTGTATCCAAACAGGGTCAATTTATTTCTTGAGAAATCGGAAGAAATCGCTTCCGCCCCTCTAAAAGCCGCGGTGTCAGAAAATACATTGGATTTCAATGGCTGAATTTATTTTTATCCCATCAAATAAAACTTTTTTAAATTTTATATTAGAATAAAAAATAGACTATTTTCTATTTTATCGTAAAATTAAAGAAATATTGTCGTTTGGATAGACAATGTGTGACTTATGTGGTTGTTTTATACAGGAGCCGGTTTATTTTGGATTTTTGAATGTTAAAATAATTTTTAAAAGGATTTTCCTTAATGTTGTCTAAATGTTTTTGAAGTCGAAACAAACAAAACTTTGTTTAATTTCATTAATGTAATAACAATTTATAATTTAATAAAAAAAAAAACAATCTCCATAATAACTTCTACGAGTGATCTTTATCCATTTCTCTCATATAGACGGTTTCTGACGCCATTGCAGCAGACGGGTTTTTTTTAAAACATAGTGACAAATGAAGAAATTGCTCAAAACGAGCAATTTCTTCTTTTGTCACAATTGTTTCCACTTTTAATCATAGGTTATCCATTTAATTACAGATAATTTTCTAGTTTTTGACTAAATAAGTTCAAACTCGTCTGTTGCAGATTTGTGGTAGGAGGAAAAGGATTAAAGGTCTACACCTCATAGTATCTGAAGTTAAACATATACATTAACATCGATTGTGAAGTTCTGTAGATCATAAACAATTATTACGTTCGATGTCTGCTTGACACATTGACTAATTTTTAAAACAAAATACAACCAACAATGTGGGAAAAGATGTCAAATGTCTGTACCTAACCAGTGTTGGAAGCTGTTATATATTGTGTTATTTGAGACCGGACAGTCCGGGTTCGAACATCGTGTTGAAATGTGTTGTTCTATAGAATATTGCTTTATTTCTTTTTTCTTTTTTTATAGGTGAAAGTACAAATGAGCCGTCTCGCGAGAACCCCAATTTTATGGCATCTTGGTAATGTATCGACCAGATCCGCCTGCGCTGTCCGCGCAGACTGACCCGGGCCCACACATTCCGTCTCAGGGGTATAGAGGTATGATTCCTAAAACAGAAAATCCCCAGGAGGCGCGCTGATGCAGATCAAGGTGGACACGCAGAGTCCACAATGTTGGTCTTCTCGCACAAATAAAGTATAATCAGTATTTATATAACTGAAATAATGTTGAAAGCGGCGTTACAAAACCTGTTTATATTACATATTGTAATAGAGATAATCTCTTTAAATGAAGCTGTAATATGTGAAATTCGCGACATTATTCACGTGTCTTTTTGTTTTCTGACATGTTATTGCATATTTGGTATTAATCAGGAATATGGTATGGTCTTTATTCACAGGTGGTCTTTAATTGCATGGTCATTCATACAAACAGTGTTTATAGCGGAAGAACGATTAAGGAAATGGATTTGAGAATTTAGAAAAATAAAACGAAGTGTTTGACATAATCACCATTGAAATGACAAATGTGGCAATAAATAAACATGCAGAATAAGTAATTGGGAAATTAAAAGCGTGGTTGCTATAGACAGGGAATTGCTTACAAATGTGGTCTTAATCACAGGTCTGACTTTACTTACAAAACCCTTCTCTCATAATTATGACAATTCTATAGCAGACGACTTTGAACATAATTTGTCAAAAGATCTAAAAGTTGAAAACGTTGTGGCAAAAGGAAAAATAGCTCGTTTTGAGAAATTTCTTCTTTGTCAACGTTTTCAAAAAGCCATCTGCTGTAAAGGCGTCAGAAAGCGTCTATATGAGGGAAAGGGTTAATACTTATGTTACAAGCACTGACGGGTACGTCGATGATCAGACTAGTCCGGAAGTCAACAACACGTTCACCTATGGCGCCCTCTAGTTTATATCTACAAACAGTGATTATAGCGGTGTGAAGAACAATTAAGGAAATGGATTTGAGAATTAAGAAAAATAAAATCAAGTGTTTGACATAATCTCCATTGAAATGACACTCTGGCAATAAATAAACATTTAACGAAACAGAAATCCACTTGATCTGTTCACAAGTAAGACGTACAAGTAGAAACCTCCGTGTGAAAGTAAATAACCCGGGTCAGGCGAAATAGGGTCGTGTAAATACCGGGTCATACGGCCTAATAAGGCCATTTTATGCTTCGACGAGCCTGCAGATAATACAATCTGACCAGAAACATAATTGTCCGATTATATATTAACAAATAGCATTAGGTATAACTCCTGAAAACAAAGTGGAAGTGATGTTTTTATGTGACGATTTCGTCAGAGACATATTATATGAAATATGTAAGTAATGAGAACAGGTTGGAGGCGAAGTCATTCTTGGTTCTCATTTTGCCAGATACTTCATTTACTTGTGTGAACAATGAATGCTCGGGCGAGTTTGCGAATACGCACAACCATATCAGAGTATTGCCTTTCCGAATATCCGAGTCCTGGTAGCGCAGTCGGTAGCGACGCGGGCTGTCAATCCAGAGGTTTTGAGTTTGCACCCCAACATTATTTCTGACGTTTGCCAGGATTCATTGTGACAAGCGTCATTCGTCTTCCTCCAAAAATGGGCGAAAAGCAACCAGTTGCTTTGAGAGAAAATGTTGTGGTCAGTACTGTAAGGAAGCGGCCAGAATATACGTGTGTTAACAGGCCGCCGTGATATGATTGAGACATTATACGGCGTTAATCTCAATCAATTAATCCCCGTATACATGTACATGTAAATGCTAATAATTGTTAATGACAATTAACCCATTTCTAGTTTGTATTGTATTAAAAGATGCATGTGTATGTATACGTAATGTCCGTTCAAGTATGTGTCAATGATAACACTTCAGGTCCCTTTTCACGTCTATATTCATTTAACACAGTCGGTTACGACGAACAATGTCAACCCAGTGGTAGTGAATTCGAAGCGCAGCTCGGCCACACATTCTTACCGACATTTAACAAAAGTAATGCGTCACGCGTCGTTTATGTTCCATCAAAGGGGTTACAATCGCTGTGAAAAAAGCAGCCAGATGCATTAAGAGACAGGTTGTCTGGGATACTGGTAAGAAAATCACACATGGCGAAGTGAATTGGTTGACTCTAAATTGTTGGAAATGGCGTTAATATCAAATCAATCAAAAAGCAACCGTTTATGTGATGCCATTATGGGATGTAACCAAAGGTACCAGTATCGTAAAAAAAATCTACTATTTCCTAATACATTGATGGATTTTGTAAAATAGTGATTTTCTATTTAATGTGTACGATACTGATACCTGTGGATGTAACTAGACCTCTTTTTGACTGGCGCGAGCAGTATCTCCGTGTTATCTACAGAATTCGGTGTAAGTGTCGTGAGAGGGCGATTTACGAATCAAGTGCCCCCCATCCACCCGATAATCTTCAAGTTGATTACTTTCCCATGTCCCGGGCGAAAATCGATGAATCAATACCATATATCACATCGATTATTGGCTTTGTATATGTTATAATTGTGTTTATGTTGTATACCGCTATCCATGGTATTTCACTTGTACTACAATATGTGTCCTGATTTGTTTGTTTTCCTCACCACCATCGACATCATCATCATCATCAACATCATCAACATAAATCTAATCGATTATGGCTTTGTATTTGTTTTAATTGTGTTTATGTTGTATGGTGCTTTCAATGGTATTTCACTTGTATTACAATATGTATTCTGATTTGTTTGTTTTTCCTCACCATCATCATCATCAACATCATCAACATATATCACATCGATCATTGGCTTTGTATTTGTTTGAATTGTGTTTATGTTG